>CAXARH010000055.1:0-122152 GCA_963971285.1 Astropecten irregularis | reverse complement strand
CAAGCATAGCCAAGTATAGCCAAGTATAGCGAATTTCATCAAGTATAGCCAATTATAACCAAGTATAGCGAATTTCACCACTCATAGCCAATCATAACAAATCTTAACGAAATATAGTGAATGATAACGAATAAAACGTTTGCCTAAACGTTAAACCCAACTAAAATAAAACCCAACTAAACATAAATTTTGGTATAAATTACTACTAACATAAGTTCTAGCACAATTTCTAATAGCAAGTATAGCCAAGCATAACCAATTATAGCGAATTTTATCAAGTATAGCCAATTATAACCAAGTATAGCGAATTTTACCACTCATAGCCAAGCATAACAAATCTTAACGAAATATAGTGAATGATAACGAATAAAATGTTTGCCTAAACCTTAAACTTAACTAAAATAAAACCCAACTAAACATAAATTTTGGCATAAATGACTACTAACATAAGTTCTAGCACAATTTCTAATAGCAATTCTAGCAATTTTACCAAGCATAGCTAATTATAGCCAATTATAACAAGCATAACCAATCTTAACCAAGTATAGCCAATTATAGCGAATTTTACCAATTATAGCCAAGCATAACCAAGTATAGCGAATTATAGCGAATTTCACCACTAGCCAAGCATAACAAATCTTAACGAAATATAGTGAATGATAACGAATAAAACGTTTGCCTAAACGTTAAACTTAACTAAAATAAAACCCAACTAAACATAAATTTTGGCATAAATGACTACTAACATAAGTTCTAACACAATTTCTAATAGCAATTATAGCCAATCATAACAAATCTTAACGAAATATAGTGAATGATAACGAATAAAATGTTTGCCTAAATGTTAAACTTAACTAAAATAAAACCCAACTAAACATAAATTTTGACATAAATTACTACTAATATAAGTTCTAACACAATTTCTAATAGCAATTCCAGTATAAATTCTAATAGCAATTCCAGTATAAATTCTAATAGCAATTCCAGTATAAATTCTAATAGCAATTCCAGTATAAATTCTAATAGCAATTCCAGTATAAATTCTAATAGCAATTCTAGTATAAATTCTAATAGCAATTCCAGTATAAATTCTGATAGCAATTCTAGTATAAATTCTGATAGCAATTCTAGTATAAATTCTGATAGCAATTCTAGTATAAATTCTGATAGCAATTCCAGTATAAATTCTGATAGCAATTCTAGTATAATTTCTAATAGCAATTCTAGTATAAATTCTGATAGAACCTCTAGTATAAATTCTGATAGAACCTCTAGTATAAATTCTGGTAGAACCCCTAGTATAATTTTGTTTGGAAATTCTAGTAGAAATTATAGTACAATATTCACTAAAAACTTCAAAAATTTTAATAGGAAATAAATACCGTGTCATTCTCCTGTGGTATCGTCGGACTTCCCAATGTAGGGAAGTCAACCCTCTTTAATGCCCTTACCAAATCACAAGTCCCCGCAAAAAATTACCCGTTCTGTACCATTGACCCCAATATAGCAACGGTGAACGTTCCCGATCAACGCGTTCGTTCCTTGGGAGCCATGAGTAAAAGCAAGGATTTACTCTACACCACCATCAATTTTGTAGATATTGCAGGGCTTGTCAAAGGAGCTTCTAAAGGCGAAGGGCTTGGCAATAAATTTATGTCTCATATAAAAAGTGTTGACGCCATAGCACACGTAGTCCGTTTATTTGAAAACGACGCCATCCTTAAAGAAACCCCTCTCAATCCCATTCAAGACATGGCGACTATTCATCAAGAACTCATCCTCTATGACCTAGAACAATGCGATAAACACATAAAAAACCTTGAAAAAACGGTCAAACGAACGCAAGATAAAGCCGACAAAAACTCCCTAGTCGCCCTAAAAAAAGCCTTTCCCATCCTAGAAAATGAAAAACTGCTTTATCAAGAACGCGATGTTTTCACCCCAGATGAACATAAACTCCTTAAAGTTTATCAACTCATCACACTCAAACCTATTTTACTCATAGCCAATCTTAAAGAAAATGAAGTGACAGACCCCTCTGCTAAAAATTCATTTTATAGCGAATTTGCAGCCCACGTCAAAGAAAAAGGCTTTATTTTAATAGAACTTGCCGCTGAACTCGAACGCGAACTCAGTGATTTGAGCGAAAGCCTGCTAGAAGAGACCATTTCTCCCTATTTTAAAGTGGTGGGGCTTAAAAAAAGTGGTTGTTATAGACTCGTCCGCCATGCCTACGAACTCCTCTCCCTCATTACATTTTTCACCACAGGCGATAAAGAAACACGAGCATGGACACTCCGTAAAGAGACATTGGCTCCTAAGGCCGCAGGAACTATTCACTCAGACATCGAAAAAGGCTTTATCAAAGCTGATATTATTCAAGCCAATCTCCTCATGGAAATTGGTTCTTATAAAAAGGCACGAGAACTTGGTAAAATACGCATCGAAGGTAAAAATTATGCCATCCAAGATGGGGACGTTTGCCATTTTAAGTTTAATCTTTAACTATTTCTAAAAGCACTAATCATATTATTTCTTAAAGAGTTTATTATTTCTTAAAGAGCTAAAAGCTCAGGTCGTCATAGAAAAATACTAAAAAAGCAGCGAATAAAGAAGGAATGTGAAGTCATTTTTCATGCCAGCAAAGTCTTCACCCCCCAATAAAACACTTTTCACACCGAGAAAATACTTTTCACACCAAAATAAGCACTTCTCACCAATAAAACATCTTTCACGTCATTAAAGTATTTTCACCCCCAATAAAACACCTTTCACACCGAGAAAACACTTTTCACGTCAAAATAAGCACTTTTCTTTAACTACCAAAATATTTTTCACGCCATTAAAGCATTTTTAACCTTAAAAAAGAGCCTTTAACGTAAAAATAAGCACTTTTTTATTACGCTACGAATACACACCCATCCTTACGTTCTCATAAGCTTAGCGATGTCCTCCACAAAGTTACTCCCTATATTTAAAGCTCCTCATGAAGAGAAAGCTATCTTAAATAAGCTCCTAATTAAGAATAGCACCACTTCAGTATCTATTCAAAAACAAGTAGCGACTATTATAGAAAAAGTCCGTAACAACGGAGATAGTGCTCTCATCCATTATACTCGCACCTTCGATGCTCTCCCAAAAACGAGTGAACATACCCTTCTCTTAGGAAAAGCCGATAATACCGAACTAGATGAAAGTAAAATTGCTCCTTCCTTAAAAACTGCCATAGAAACGGCTATCACGAACATCGAAGCCTTTCATAAGAAGCAAATAGTCCAATCCATCACCCATAAAGGACACCACGGGGAAATTCTTTCACTCCGTCCTTCACCTTTAGAAGCGGTGGGCCTCTATATTCCAGGTGGCAGTGAAGGAAAAACACCGTTAATTTCTACCCTTATCATGAACGCCATTCCCGCTCAATTAGCAGGAGTCAAGCGTTTGGTGGTGGTCTCTCCTCCTACCACTAAAGGAACGCTTTCACCCGTACTGCTTTATACATTAAAACGGTTAAATATTCGTGAAGTCTATAAAGTAGGAGGGGCTCAGGCTATTGCTGCACTTGCTTACGGGACTGAGAGCATTCCTCCCGTAGATTTCATCAGTGGTCCTGGCAACGTTTACGTAACGGAAGCTAAACGTCAAGTTTTTGGAACGGTTGGCATTGAAAGTCTCTCTGGAAATAGTGAACTTGTCATCCTCTCAGATGGAAGTGTTCCCGCAGAGCACGTAGCAAGCGATATGCTCTCACAAGCGGAACACGCTGGCGGAGAAATGATCTGTCTCATCACGTCTTCAGAAAGGCACGGAGAAGCCGTTATGAGCCACGCTAAACAACTTTTAGAAGAACTTCCACGCAAAGTGTTGATAAACCAATCGCTTACCACACGTGGAGCCTTAGTGCTGGTAGAAAACCTAAAAGATGCGTATTCACTCATCAATACCCTTGCTCCCGAACATTTAGAGCTCCTAGTCAAAGATCCCCATTCTCACCTCAAAGCTATCAAACACGCTGGAGCTATTTTCTTAGGAAAATGGGCAAGCGAACCTATTGGTGATTATATAGCAGGATGCAATCACATTCTCCCTACTAGTAGAACAGCTAGATTTTCTTCGCCACTAAGCGTTCAGCATTTCTACAAATTTACAAATATCATCGACTATACAAAAGCAGCTTTTGATGCTTATGCTCCCCACGCCGCTATCCTAGCAGAAGCAGAAACCCTCTCAGCTCATCAACAAGCCCTTGAAATTAGAATAAATAAGAAAAATACTAAGTAAACACCCCACTATAACCCTAAAACAGTCCCTATCACACCTTAAAATAAGCCCTATATATACATATTTATCTATAACATTACTTATAATAGCCTAAGATAGCCCTTATTCACTAATATCCGCTCAATAGATAGCCCCACTATATTCTACCCATCACACCTTCAAATAAGCACCTATATTATATTTATCTATAACATTACTTATAATATCTTTAATAAGCCCTATATATACGTATTTATCTAAAACATTGCTTATAATAGCCTAAGATAGCCTTTATTACTTAATATCTGCTCACATGACTTGAGTATTTTTTCTAGCATGGCGACAAAATCCAAACCTTCATCTCAGCCCAGGGATTCTTTAAACTTAACAAAATCTGCTTTGTTAAGTACCTTTCATACCCACTATCAGCAGAAAAAAGAACTTATCGAAACTGGGCTTAACCAACTCATTTTAGATTGGGAACAGGAGCATGCTAAAGAGCCTTCAGCACTTAAGATCCTTAACGTGATGAAATATGCCTTAGTATCTGGGGGAAAACGGCTTAGACCTTGTCTGACGCTTCTTTGTTATGATATGATAGAGCCCATCATAATGGGAATACTCACGAATTCTAAGGAAATACTAACAAATCCTACTAGTAGACAGCATGCTAAAGGTGATTCAACCGTGTATTCATCCTCAACTCTATCAGCTTCAGCCCCAGTAAAGCTATCCCAAGCCACATTATCAGAGCACATGCTTTCATTGGCACTTAGTATGGAACTTATTCATACGTATTCACTGATTCACGACGATCTACCCGCCATGGACGATGCTCCACTAAGACGTAATCATCCCACTTGTCATATAGCCTTTACTGAAGCAGAAGCTATTTTAGCGGGAGATGGACTTCTCACAGCCGCTTTTAAGGTCATTGCAAAGGCTATGGAGGCTACAGCATCACCCCATTTTAACCATAGTGGTGTATTGGCATTGATCAGTCACGCAGCAGGTCATGCGGGCATGATAGCAGGGCAAGTCTTCGATATGGAAGCTGAAACAAAGCGTATTTCATTAGCTGAGTTAGAAACGCTACATCTCCTAAAAACAGGGAAATTGATTGAATCTGCACTCCTCATTCCCATTGTTTTTTTCAACCTCTCCCCCCTCCTTCCCGCTCTCAAAGCTTATGCACGTGCCATAGGTCTTGCCTTTCAGATCATCGACGATATCTTAGACCACACACAAGCAAGCGAAGTACTAGGAAAACCAGCCCAATCCGATGCAAAAAATAGCAAAACGACCTATCTCAATTTTATGTCGATTGAAAAAGCGTACGAACATTCGGAAAATTTGATTAAAACTGCACAAACTGCTCTCGATGAACTCGCTCATTTAGTCAAAGATCCTAAATTTTCAGCTTCCTTATTCTCAAATTCCCTAGCAAGTCCCCTAACTTTACCCAATAATTCCCCTTTAGAGCTAAATACAGCCCCACTTAAAGGATTGGCTATTTACATCCACGAACGCACTAAGTAGTAGGACTTTCGTATAATATATTTTCAACTTCCGTAGCAAGTCCCCCAACTTTCCCCAATAATTCCTCTTTAGAGCTAAAAACAGTCCCACTTAAAGGATTGGCTATTTATATCCACGAACGCACTAAGTAGTAGGACTTTCGTAGAATATTTCTCAAATTCCGTAGCAAGTCCCCCAACTTTCTTGGAGAGAAAGGAGTAAAAAATACGGGATTAAGAGAAAAGTCTACTGAGAGAAAGTATTATTTGGAAGAATAAGCTACTTTTTAGAGAAAAATACTACTAATAGCAAATCTGTATTGGAGAGAAAGGAGTAAAAAATACGGTTTTAAGAAAAAAGCCTACTGAGAGAAAGTGCTACTCAATGGAAGCAGTTTTTAAATAGGTTTTTGTCCAATATTCATCGGCTCTCAGAAAAAGTGCTTGACGAAACTCCCCAAGGGTAGTGATCTCTTTCTTAAAAATAGGCGTTTTTGGGGTCAATTCCCCTGTTTTACTAGCTTCTGGGGCATTTCCACGCGAAATGCTTTTTAGAGTTTTTAATGAAATATCTAAATAAACAATGTCTAGCTCAGGAACAAGCCCCACCTCTAATCTTTGCAGTATAGCACTTACTTCACGTCCTAACGCATCTTTCGCACAACCACTTACCTTGTCATAAGGATTTCGTGTCATCACGGTTATAAGCGTTTGATAGCTGATTTCAAAATAGGCGTCTAGCGATTCTTGATGGCTTTTCCAAGTTTTAAGAAAAGTGGCTAGCCTATTTTTTACGTCTTCCTTTTCTGAAGGGGTAAGCGGCTGCGTCAGCACAAAAAACCAAACACCCGAAGAATCAGGAAGTTCTGCTAAAAAATTCTTTGAAGCATTGGGTAAAATCCCTTCAAATGCTTTAAAATGAGAAATATTCATCATATCACTAGCTATTGTTCAATCTACGCCTATTTATTCATGAGCAATCACAATTACTCACGATTACTCACTATTTATCATTACTCAGTATTTATCATTAATCATTACTTATTATTTATGATTAATCGCCATTTATCATGATCACTCATTAATCATACCATAAGTTCTAACCAAAAGATTGTAATTAGCTATCCTACTATATAGCTATCTCACTATTACAAATAGTATAAATAGTATAAATAGTATAAATAGTATAAATAGTATAAATAGTATAAATAGGCTTCTCTCTACTATATAGTATAAAAAAACCTAAAAACTTCCCGTTTAACGTTGTTAATGAAATAAGGTGACCTGACAAAAATTGACATGCAAAATGACTATGCTTTAAAAATTGATGCCCCCACACATGATTTATACAATTTAATATTCTTTCATAGAAACAGGCTTTTCTAGCCTCATGATTTAAATCTTATTATTTGCATGAAAGAACAACCACCAAGAGCCTATTCTTATATTCGAAATGACCACCAAGAATTTAGTCTCTATTTAAGTAATCGTTTAGTGTTTCTAAGTCATCATAAAAAATTTAGTATTTCTAAGTCATCATCTTACCAAGTTCCATTCATTCGCCTCCAAATTTCTACTATTTATCCCATTCATTCATTCCAAAATTCTACTTTTTACTACCTAATTCGTCCCAAACTCTCGCTTTATTCACCCCAAACTCCCACCTTTTAAGATATTGATGACATTTCACCCCTTGTAATCACTGAACTAAGTAAGACAAGCCTTTAATAGGGAGTTACATTATGAAATCTATGCACACACCTTATCAAAATATGCCAGCAGGCGAAATATTAGAAAGTACAAAAATTGATGCCTCACTCAAACATCTATTCCTTCATGCTATCAATCATGAAATTCGTTCGCCTATTAATAGCATTATAAACATTGCACGGCTATTCGCTGAAAATATTTCACCTCCTAATCTCAAAATACCTACCACAACAAATACCGTCACAGCTATCACAACAAGTCACACCGCTATTCATGCTAATAAACCATCTCCTACTTCTAGCAACCCACCCTCTCAAGCAAAGGCTATGCAAGATCAAGAAGAACTTCATCAAGCCCTGCAGATCATTGAAGGAAGCGGAACCCGTGTCTTAGAGCTTTTTGCTGCCGCCCTAGATTTTGCCACCACCACACCATTTTATAAAACCATTCATCCCGTCATATTCGAACTAGAGACCACTCTAGATAAAATAGTCGCAAATATTAAGAATTTCACGAAAAATAAGCCTTTAGAACTCATCCTCCATAAAGATTATCCCACACAATCAAATAAAACCTACAATATCATTGGAGATGAGAAACTGTTTACCCAAACCTTTACCTATACCCTCATTTATCTTTGTAGCCTTCTAAAAGCAGGAGAAATAAAGCTAGCCACTTCATTAGTGGAGAACCAAGTTCAATTTGAAATCACAGCCAAACCTCATACCCCTGAAAAATCACTCACCACTCATACCAATACTGCAATCTTCCATAATATCGCCCCCTATGAATTTTCATACCCCACCCCAGAAAATAGTGCTTCGCATTTCCTTCTCTTAGAGCAAAACGTCAAAAAAATGCAAGGAGAATCTACCATAAAGATAGAGAAAAAAACCATTACTATTCAAATTAAAATTCCAAAAATACTAGAAGTAAATTCTCCCTCCACCGCTCAGAAAAATCCGCTCCTATTCAAGAATTTGCCCCCTTCTAAAAAATTGCCCCCATCCAAATCACAACCCCCCTCCTCATCCTCCTCCACACCACCCCTATTTCCAGACACCACTCTAGTAAAATCCGTTGCCAATTCCCAGCAATAACCCCATGAAATAAAGTTTATCAAGTAAACCTATGAAGTAAAATTTATCAAATAAACCTATAAAATAAAGTTTATCAAATAACCCCATGAAATAAAGTTTATCAAGTAAACCTATGAAGTAAAATTTATCAAGTAAACCTATAAAATAAAGTTTATCGAGTAAAATTATGAATAAAAAAAAGATAGCACAAACACCTACGTCTAAAAAAATAGCTAAAAAACGAGCTAAAAGTCTTCATTCTCATCTTACATTAGAACAAACGACAAAAAAGTTGGGAGAAGAGCCCGAAAAACAAGTAAAATTTTATCCACATTCTTTCGTTTCTCCACTTACCACCCTCCTAACAACGCTAGCAACCATGAAACTAGAGGCAAATTCTAGCAAAAAAACCTCTATTTCTTCATAGCTTAAAAATAAAACGTGAAATGAAAATTGTGATAAAAATCAGAATAAAATAGAACTTAAAATAGAACTCCAAATAGAATTCCATTAGACCAGACCATTACTCTAATCATTCTTTTATCCATAGTTTCTAGCATATTCTCTAGCATATTCTATAATATATTTTCTAGTAGTGTTTTTAGTATATTCACTATTTAGCTCTTCTAAATACTTATAAAATTACTATTTCACAAGCTCTATTCACTAAAAACATCACCGATCATAATCTCACAGCAACTAGTCTTATAAATTTAAAAACCTTTAAAACCAAGATGCCCCTGTTTTCCACTTCTCATAAGAATAATCTAGAAAAAAATAGTCTAGAAAAGAATGATCTAGAAAACTCCCACTCTGTGCTTAACACACATTGTCAAAGTACACAGTTTAGCAAAGCTCACTTCGAGCAAGATTTAAGCACGACAAACCATTATGACACCGCAACAAGTACGACAAATCATTATCATAACACCGCAGAACACATAGAAGAACTCCCATGCTTCATAGGAGATGCCTCAAAAAATACTACTCCACTCATCCTTATCATAGAAGATGAAGCTATTGGAAGAGAGACCCTCAAACTCATCTTAAAAAATTATAGCAAAAGTCGTTTCGTCCTTGCAAAAAATGGAAAAGAAGCCCTAGATCTCTATCATAAATACAGTGAAACCATCTTAGGCATATTTATGGATATTATGCTACCCGATATAAATGGCTTCGATTTATTTACAAAGTTTAAAGTCATCGCTCCCGATAAACCAGTCATTGCTTTCACCGCTCACCAAGACGAAAATGTCCTCGAACAGCTCTTTACACATGGATTCTTCGGTTATTTAGGAAAACCTTATACTCAGGATGATTTGTTTGCTAAATGTGAAACGTTGCTCCTTGCTCAGAAATCTACTCTAAAATAAGCAGCAAAACCCAGTACTTATCAATATTAAGCCCCAGTACTTATCAGTATTAAGACATGGCACTTATACAAGTAGAATAAATTATTTACTCAATGGGTAACTTTACTACTAATTACTTAGTAATTTACCCTAAAATAAGCATTAAAACCCAGTAATTACAAACATTAAGACATGGCACTTATTAAGTAGAATAAATTATTTACTCAATGGGTAACTTTACTACTAATTACTTAGTAATTTACCCTAAAATAAGCATTAAAACCCAGTAATTACAAACATTAAGACATGGCACTTATTATAAGTAGAATAAATTATTTACTCAATGGGTAACTTTACTACTAATTACTTAGTAATTTACCCTAAAATAAGCATTAAAACCCAGTAATTACAAACATTAAGACATGGCACTTATTATAAGTAGAATAAATTATTTACTCAATGGGTAACTTTACTACTAATTACTCAGCGATTTACCCTAAAATAAGCAATATAGACTGTGCTGAGAAATAGTAAAACATTCTTTCTTCCCTCCATTAAGCCCTCCCTTCAGCCATTTTTCTTATTTTTTTAAACTAGCATAAATTAAACTAACATCACCAAGCTAATGTCATTAAACTAACATCACCAAGCTAATATCATTAAACTAGCATCATCAAGCTAGTATCATTAAACTAGCGTCATCAAACTAGTATTATTAAAGCAAATTAGTGTAGATAAAACCTAACGTTATGAGAATAGCGTATAATTTAAATTGGTGTATAATTTAAGTTATCGCAACCTTATGGACCCCAGCAATTTTCTTAAGATTAAAGCACAATGTTTCAGTCACTTGAATTTTAAATTGATCGCCTAAGCATAACGTTCGTTGCTTTCCCGCTTCTTCTATAGAAAGATAGACCTTATGAGGCCCTTCAGGACTTCCTTCTAGCAACTTTCTAAGCATTTTAAGGGTTTCAATGGCAACAACGCCGTTAAATTGAATCAATAACTTTCTTTCATGATTAGGTTTTTTGTCTTCGCGATGATCATTTACTTGTGAGACCTTCTGTTTGATAGATGTTATCTGATTGACAATAAGTGAGAGGGATTCTTTACGACCGTAGCTTTTTTTAAAAAAACCTGTTATTTTAACAGGTTTTTCTAATACTAATGCACTATTATTGGTAGAAATAGTTTCTTCACCATTATATTTAGATACAGTGGTGGAAAAGGAGTTATTATTTTGTTCTAACGTTTTAATTTTTCGCCACGTTCCGGGGAAACACACAGCATCAAATACCTTAGTGCCACTATTGATCATAAGAATCGCCATTTCTTCATTATTTTTCTTTGTATTTCTAACGACTATCTCTTCTAATATCCCCGCAAGTACCACTGAGCTATTTTCACGCCACGAATCTGGGGAATTGACATCAAAACTTGTAAGTTCTTTGAATAATTTTGAGTACTTAAGTGTCGCATCTTCACGAAAATTGAAGCCAATGCTTTCTTTTTCTAATACTTTAAGGACATCTTTTTCACTAGGTTTAGTCCATTTTAAGGTCTTGATAGCCTGCTCTTCTAAAACATAGGGCGATGTATCCCCAAAAGGCGATAAAGATTCCCCATTATTAGCTTCTCCACCATTAGCTTCTCCATTATTTCCAGCCATTTCTGATTTTTTTGCTGAAGTGGTCTTTTTTACGGGCATCGCAAATAAACTCTGTTGCCCTCCTTTATACATATTGATCTCTGCATTGACCATGCTTTGAATACTCAGATAAAGTTCAAACAAAATATCCGCACGAATAGAAGAAATACTCAGAAGTGGTTGTGAAGAGTTTGTTTTGACGCCTGATTCAGCTGGTTTCTTCGCTACTCCATTTCTTTCAGTTTTCGTGGCTACTTGCAGAGAATCTACAGATTTTTTAGCCCCTAGCGAAGAAATTGAACTATCCGTAGAAGCCGTAGAAGCCGCAGACCCCAATCCTGCTGTAAAAGCAGGAACACGCGCTTTAATCTCATCTTCTGTGTAAAGAGCATCAAAACACTGCGATTTAATAAGTGCTTCTACCACTTGTTTATTTAAAACCATGTGTCGCATTTCTTGCCTAGTCTTTTGTTTGTTCTTAAGACTTGGCTTAGTCGTTCCATTAGTGGCTTCATTATTCGTTCCATTATTCGTTCCATTGCTGGTTCCATTGTTGGTTCCACCGGCGGTTTTTGCAGTAGTCTCTCCTTCCACTTCATTAGGCAATTCCTGGACATGGCGAGCCATTCGTCTTAGAAAATTGCTCAAACTTGTAAAAAGTCCTTTTTCTCGTTCAGCAGTAATCGCTCTTCCTACGTGATGACTCACCCCCTTAATAGCAGTGAACGCAAAACTGAGCGTTCCATTATGATTTTCAAAATACGTAGTGGCTGTATTAATATCTGGAGGAAGAATCGTGATTTTATTAAATTCGCATTCTTGAAAAACACGACGCATTTTATAGACGTTAAGCGAGTTAATCTCACTATTTAAAAATGCTGCCATAAAATAAGCTGTGTAATTTGCCTTGATATAAGCCACACGGTAAGCTAATATGGCATAACCTGCGGAATGTGATTTATTAAAGCCATAGCCTGCAAAAGCTTCGATAATCTCATCGTACAAAAATATAGCATCTTCTTCTTTATGTTCTAAGCGTACAGCCCCATCTATAAACTTTTTACGCAGTAACGTAATGAGATTTCTATCCTTCTTCCCCATAGCTTTACGAATATTATCCGCTTCACCCAATGAAAATCCCGCAAAAACACGACAAATTTGCATAATTTGCTCTTGAAAGATGGGAATAAAGCGGGTAGGCTCCAATATCCCACGTAAAATATCAAAACGGTTACAAAGTTTCTCAAGCTGTTCATAACGCTTTTTATCGGCATCGTTACTAAAAATAGGGGGACGTTTATGCTTTTTTGCAATGTAAACTGAGATCCAGGACATAGGACCAGGACGATACAGTGCATTCATTGCTATCAATTCTTCAATACTACTAGCTTTAAGCTCACGTAAGTACTCCGTCATCCGCTCAGATTCAAATTGAAATATTCCAATCGTCATCCCCTTAGAAAAAGAACTGAAGCGTTCTTTTATCTTCAAAAGGAAATTCTCGCCAATCAAGGACTTGTTTTTCATGGTGCCCCAATAGCCGCTAGGGCTTTTTTAACCATACTCAGCGTTCGCAGTCCCAAAACATCCATCTTGAGTAGCCCACAATGGCTCTCTAATAAACGACCGTCATATTGTGAAATAACCGCCGCTTCATCGTTTTTCGCAAGTGGAATATACGAATCTAAGCGATTATCTGCAATGACCACGCCAGCAGGATGAATTCCCGTCTGACGAACTAGGTTTTCTAGTTTTAAAGCGTGCAAATAGACATGTTTAAGCTGTTCATTTGCAAGAATCTGCTCTTTAAGCTCACTCGTGCGTTCATACGATGCCCGTAAATTTGAATGTTCTTTCTTATCTCCAGCATCATCCTCTGCTACACCGTGGGAAGAGATCAATTCTGAAAGTTTGTTAGAAACCTGAAAATCAATATTGAAAAACACGAGAAACATCCTTAAATACAGCACGTGCCTTTAATCTAGCGTACGTAACAATTTGACAAGTATTTTCATTGCCATATTTTGTTCGTAGATAATCGATCACCTCATCACGCCTATCATCTTCGAAGTCAATATCAATATCGGGCATTGAAACACGCCCTTTTGTAAGGAATCTTTCAAATAAAAGATCGTATTTAATAGGGTCTACATCAGTAATCCCTAGTACATAAGCCACTAAAGAACCCACCACAGAACCACGCCCCCGGTCCTACTAAAATAGCACGCTTTTTAGCAGCATCTATTAGATCTGCAACAATTAAAAAATATTCAGCAAAACCCATCGAAGTAATAACTTCTAATTCATCCGTTATTCTATCCAAATAGATATCGGGAACGGTTTTTTTTTACAAAAATGGCTTCAAGTTTAGTTTTAACAAGTGCTTGGATAAACGTAGCTGGATTATCCTCTTCTGATATGTCAAATTTGGGCATGTGAAAGGTTTTATCCCAAATATTAACGCGACATCTATCATTGATGCGTAGCGTATTTTTTTAGAGCCTCAGGCGTTTTTTTCAAAGTGTAAGAGGAAGTTTCTTGTTCAGATTTGAAATGGTACCCTGTTCCCAAAAAGTGAGGGACGTTCTGCCTTTTTTGCCCCTTTTTTATCAGTAATTAAATTTCTCCCCCGCTATACAGAGCATGACCTCATGACTATAAAAATCTTCTTTATCTATGTAATTAACTTCATTACAAGCCACTAAAGGAGCCTCAAGTTTCTCTGCTAGTTCTATTGTACTTGCTGTTACAGCACGATACGTAGCATGGTCGTGATCTTGAATTTCTAAATAATAATGCTCTGGACCAAACATTTCTACAAATTGTTTAGCATAATTAAGAGCTGAAGGGTAGCTTTTTTGCTGTAATAGCGTAAAAAGCTCACTTCCCATTCCTCCAGAAAGACATATCAAACCCTTACGGTATTTAAATAAATCAGAAAGCGTGATGGTTGGGAATTTTCTAATAAATTGATTGTGGGATAACGTACTTAGATAAATCAAATTTTTATAACCTAAGTACGTTTCTGCTAAGAGAATAACTTTATAAACGCCATACGGCAGTCCTAACTCTTTATTTAAAAGCCGAAGACTTATCCTTATTATGACGATTGATAGAGATCGTTTCTTTATTTTCTTTAAAATATTCGCTTTGGACATAAAATTCACATCCAATAATAGGGTTGACCTTTTTTGTACGAGAGGCTAGATCAAAAAAACTCCATCGCCCCATAAAGATTGCCCAGATCTGTTAAAGCCATCCCCGGCATCTCATAATCTACGCATTTTTCCTATTAATTTAGTAATAGGTGCTAATGATTGCAAACAAGAATAATCAGAATGTGTGTGAAGATGAACAAAGTCCATCGGAATACCCGCTCCCCAGTAAATTTTTTAAAAAATTACCTTCATCAATTTCATCAAGCATAATAGGGTACATCTTATCATGAATCTTTATCCATGCAACCCCAATATAAATGATTATCCCAATATACCTAAGATATAAATGATATCTCAATACCTCATTATAAATAGAATAGTACTCTAGTACTTCCAATATCAATGGTATTATTGCTACCTTAGGGATAAACAGTGTGCTAATACCTCGAATATATAATAATATCCCAATATAGATAAATACCTCTACCTCTCTATATAGCTATAAATAAATACCCCTATAAAATAAATAAATGAATACTCATTTATTTATTTTGCTTACTATTTACTTATTACTTGTAAATTGCTTGCAATCTACTTACAGTTTGCTTGCAATTTGCTTACAAATTGCTTGCAGTTTACTTGCAAATTACTTATTTTATGAGCGAAACACGACTAAAACCAATCATCGATGATAATGTTAAGGAGTCTTAAGAAAATCTCACGTTTCTTAGCTTCCGTCAATTCAATTTCTATTTCAGGAATAGCAGGAAGATCGCTATCAGGAATTTCCGTAATGGGTCGTGAAATAACGCGATTCGTGACACTTCTAAGATTGTTAGGGGGTGCCTCTCCAATAATTTGCCGAGTAATATTATTATTCTCCGTACTAGCAGGAGTTCTGGGAGAAATGCCTGCTTCAGTGCCTGCTTCAGCACCTTCTACAATGCCTTCTTCAGCGTTTATGGTAGCATTTTCTCCTCCTTCTCCTGTGGTTAGCACTTCTTCGGAAGGAATGGGTGTTGTTGTTGGGATCTCTTCTCTGGGCGTTGTAGTCCCTTCTGTGAGTGCTCTTCGCTCTGCTTCTAAAGCAAGTTCTTCTGCTTCTAGTTGTTCCAAGCGTTTTCGCTGATCTTCAAGCTTTATTTCCAGGATACGCTCTTTAACAATAGCAATTTCTTCTTGTGTTGGAAAATTTAGCTTTTCAAAATCACTCTCCGAGAAACTAATGATATTTTCCCTATTTTCATAACGCATGGTTAGATTGGCAAGTTTAGTCGCTAAAATGGTCTTTGTTTCACTAATGTGTTCTCCATTGACCTGTGCCGCAAATCCAAGTATACCTTGTTCTTGGTTATTTAAGAGCAATTCTCTATTCACATTGAGTGTATAGGTCTGATTCTCTGGGGTCATAATCCGTAATAACCGCTCCTATTCCACCTCGCACACGTTCACGATTCCTAATAGAGATATTGCGATTACCTTCTAAGCCATTTCCACGATTACCTAAAAGTGGGGCTAAAAAATCCTGTACTAGGCGAATATCGTTGTACCCTCCCACTTTATTCTTCGTTGTTTCTAAATTATATGAAAAGTTGAAATCATCATCGAAAACAACCTCCACAACCGTACCAATAGGAATTCTCCGATTTGCTGTAAAAAAACCCTTCATTATCATCCCATAGATTCTGTCCATATAGAGAAAGAGACGTTACGAAAATAGAGCTTATTACTAAAAACGAACAAAATGAACCCAATGAATCCAATGAGCCCAATGAGCCCAATACTGAAGGTACCCTCATTGAACTTAAATAAGACCCTAATTTCAATTGCCGTAAAACAGTTGCTATTTTTAATTGCCGTAAAACGTCCACTATTTTGAATATTCTAAATAATTTAGCATATTTATGGGGTAAAACATCTCTCATTAGAATTTGTCTCATTGTTGGCTACTCCTTTAAAATCATGGTTGAAATTTTTACTCTCCCTCATTATATAGTATATCGTTTAGAAGGGTCGTATAGTAATAGTTTAGGAAGATAATTTAACAAGTGTTGGATAAAAGTGGTATAAAAAGTGGTCCATTTAGTGGTTTTACTTAGAAAAATTTGCCTAAACACTTTATCATGCTATAATTTCCTTGGAAAAGCTATCATTCTTAAAAATTTTGTCAATTTCTTTGACATAACTATTCTTAACTACGATTATAGCTATTTCCAACTATTTATAGCTGTTCGCGGCTATTTCTAGCTAAAAGTAGTTAGTTTTATATCTACTTTTATTAGGGCGTATAACTCAGGGGTAGAGTGCCACCTTGACATGGTGGTGGTCGTTGGTTCAAATCCAGCTACGCCCATGTTTAAACTTTTCCTAAATACCCTAAAAGTTTTAGATAAGCCCATTCAATTATCGGCTTACTTTTCCTTTAATTTGCCATATTCCTAGTAATATTACAAATACTCATTCCTAGTAATAGTATACACCTCGTTATTTCTAGTAATAGTATACACCCATTATTTCTAGTAATATTATAAGGTGTAGCCCAGTAATATTATAAATACTAGCAAATAAAGAACGTCTCTCCAAACCCGCCAGCATAATCCCAGAGAACCCCACAGAGACAGGTTGTGCGACTACACAATAAATATTTGTTAATTTCATCTCGATAGGACGGGGCGGTCGAAAGTTATCATTTTAGGGGGGTGACGGAAGCTAATAATTGGCAGGGGGCGGATAAGAGCTTGTATTTTTAAGGAAAAATAGGGCTCACGGACGAAAATTCGTGTTTTTCTTGATATTTTGTTAATATTTTTCTTAATTAATCTTTACTCAGGAATTTAAATGGTATAATTGAATAGATAACGAATTCTCCCCTTTAGCACCAAAAAAGTATAAAACCTTAAATTTCTTCTTAAAATACTATTTATCTTTACAGGACAAAGCAAAATGTTACCTAAAGTAAATTGGAAAGATCCACAAGAAGTGCTTCAAGCACAAAAATCTGCCAAAACTAAAATTCGCCAAACAGTGCGTTCAAGTAACGCAAATTTCACTTCTACATGGAAAAGTATCATAGATGCCGTGAATGAAGAAGCTGAAAAGATTAAAGAAGAAGATGAAAAGGGTCGTTCTGCCATCCCAGAAGTCCCATTATCCGATATTTTAACCAAAAGCGTAAAATCAGAAACCATCGAGCGTATTCTAAAACGTGGAGCAGTGGTCATCCGTGGCGTCTATTCTCAATCACAGATGAATAATTGGCATCGAGAACTCGCCGAGTACATTGCTGAAAATAAATACAATGAACAAGAAATTGACCCCAATCTCGACCAGTATTTCTCAGGTCTAGAAAATAAAAAACCACAAATATACAATATTTATTGGTCTAAACCCCAAATGAATATTCGTCAACATGAAAATATCGCAAAAGCTAAAGCCTTTCTCAATCACCTATGGAAACATGAAGTGGACGGTATTAAATACTTCCACCCCGATAAAGAATGTATTTATGCCGATAGATTTAGAATGCGTGCTCCAGGGGATACTTCCTTAGGGTTATCGCCTCATATAGACGGAGGTTCCATTGAAAGGTGGTTAGATGATGCCAATCAAAAAATTTACCAACCTATCTTTGAGGGAAACTGGAAACACTACGACCCCTTTAATGGTGCTTATCGTAATCAAGTTGAAAACATTCCTTCTCCTGCCGTTTGTAGAGCCTTTAGGACCTATCAAGGTTGGGTAGCCCTCTCAGAACAAGGTCCAGGTGATGGAACCTTACAACTCGTTCCTATGGTGAAGGAAAGCACCGCTTATCTCCTCATGCGTCCCTTTCTGGACGATGTGAACGACGACGTCTTCTGTGGAGCAGAACCCGCACGTGCCCAAAATATCAATACTGAATGGCATCAAGCCCTCTTAAACGGATTGGTGAGTATTCCCCTCATGCAACCGGGAGATACCGTCTGGTGGCATCACGACCTCATTCACGCCGTTGAAAATGAACACAATGGCAAACATACTAGTAGTGTGACCTATGTAGGCTCAGCTCCTTATTGTGAACGTAATCGTGAGTATTTAGAAATACAAAGACCTGCCTATGAACAAGGTCTCAGTTCTCCTGATTTTGCCCCCGAACATCGCGAACAACACTACATAAATAGAAGTCTCGTAAGCGATTTAACCGAACTGGGTAAAAAAGAGATGGGTTTTATTCCCTGGGTCTAGTCTATTGGGCTTCCCATACCCAATACCCACAGGCAAACACGTAGCAGTGAAACGAATTTTATCAAAATAATCTTCATCATATCGAGTAAGGATTAGTTTGTAAAAGAAAACTTTTTATTATTTTATTATTTATTAGGTAAATCAATGGAAAAAAAATCATATAATCAAAAACGCCTCATGCTAACAATAAGTATTGTAGCAGTATTATTTCTAAGCAGTTTTGCAGTTCTTACATCATGTGGCAAAGAAGAGAACATAGATGAAGTAGGAGTACTTCACTGGTGGACATCCGGTGGTGAAGCCGCCGCTCTCAATGTTCTAAAAGAAGACTTAGAAGCAAACGGTATCACTTGGGAAGACATTGCCGTAGCAGGTGGTGGTGGAGAACAAGCGATGACTGCTTTACGTGCACGTGTAGCAGCTGGCGATTCACCCACAGCTGTACAAATGCTTGGCTTTGACATTGTAGAATGGGCAGAAGAAGGGGTTCTTGCCGATCTCAATGACGTAGCAGATGAAAACGATTGGGATACCGTCATTCCACAAGCTCTACAAAAGTTTGCTAAATACGACGGAAAATGGATCTCAGCACCTGTTAATGTACACTCAGTCAATTGGGTCTGGGCCAATAAGTCTATTTTCGACGAACTAAACTTAACGCCCCCACAAAACTGGGATGAGTTTATAGCCGCTGCCAATAAAATCAAAAAGGCAGGGTATATTCCAATAGCCCATGGTGGTCAAGCTTGGCAGGACGCTACAGTCTTCGATAGCCTTGTTTATTCGGTCGGTGGTATTGACTTTTACACTCGTGCTATGATAGACCTCGATCCAGATGCCCTTAACTCAAAGGAAATGGAAACCGCCTTCAATAGACTTCGTACTATTCGCAACTTAGTGGACCCCAACTTCCCCGGACGTGACTGGAATCTAGCAACCGCTATGGTCATCGAAGGAAAAGCGGCTATGCAGATCATGGGCGACTGGGCTAAGGGAGAATTTATCAAAGCTGATAAAGTCCCTGACCAAGATTTCCTCTGTTTTCGTTTCCCAGACACACAAGAAGCTGTGATATTCAATTCCGATCAATTTGTCATGTTCGAAATAGAAGAAGCTAGACGTAATGCTCAAAATCTTATGGCTAATTCCATTATGGACCCAGTCTTTCAATCTGCCTTTAACGTAGTGAAAGGATCTGTTCCTGCACGAGTGGACGTTCCCAATGATGATTTTGACGATTGTGGCAAAAAGGCAATGGCTCAGCTTGAAGCTGCCAACAGAAATGGTACAATGGTCGGTAGTTCTGCCCATGGACATGCTTCACCCGCTGCTGTAAAAAATGCAGTATATGATGTGGTCACACAGTTTTTTAACAGTAAACAATCCAGCCAAGATGCTGCACAAGCTTTACTGGATGCTGTTGATCTAGCGAATCAATAATCGTAACTTAAAAAAACACCCTCTCCACCCTCTTTTAAGGAGAGGGTAGAAATCAGGGGGTGCAAGGCGGGGGGGATTTCGAGAGCGGGGGGAAGCGAAGATCAGGAGGTGCGAGGTGGGGCGGATTTCGAGAGCGGGGGGAAGCGAAGATCAGGAGGTGCGAGGCGGGGCGGATTCAGGGGGGTGCGAGACGGGGTGGAGCGGGGGCAAAATTCAGGGGGTGTGAGGAATTTCAGGGGGGTAGTAAAATTTGTTTTAGGGGGGTATTTTTTAAAAGGGCTAGAATCTATCTATGCAACCTTCCAAACATTCACGATTGAGTCGTTTATCAGCTTTTAGCGAAACACTCAGGCTTTACTTTAAATCGAATAGGAATCCAACGCCTTTACTCGTCATATTTCCTTCGTTTTTATTAACCATCGTCTTCGTCTATGTTTTCATCCTCTGGACATTTTCATTATCGTTCACCAGTTCAACACTCGTCCCACGATATGAATGGGTAGGCTGGAAACAATACGTCATCCTCTGGTCGCTTCCCAATTGGTATAAGGCGATTTCTAATTTATTTATTTTTGGGACACTTTACATTGGTTTTTGTTGTGTTATAGGGCTATTTTTAGCTATTTTACTGGACCAACGTGTTCGCTTTGAAGGGTTTATTCGCCCCATTATCCTATATCCTATGTCCTTATCCTTTATTGTGACGGGTACGGCATGGAAATGGCTACTCAATCCTGGATTAGGCGTTGAACGCATTATTAAAAACTGGGGCTGGGAATCGTTTACGTTCGATTGGATTATCAATCCCGACAGAGCTATTTATGCAGTGGTTTTAGTGGCTGTCTGGCAATCTTCTGGATTTGTGATGACGCTATTTTTAGCAGGATTACGTGGTATTGATAGCGATATTATTAAAGCAGCCTTATTAGAAGGTGCATCCATTTATAAGATTTATCTTCGCATTATCTTACCCCAATTAAGATATACCCTACTTAGTGCAGTCATTATCTTAGCTCACCTTGCTATAAAAAGCTATGATCTAGTGATAGCCCTTACTGGCGGAGGTCCTGGAAATGCCACAGAACTTCCAGCCACTTTTATGTATTCCTACACGTTCACACGCTCTAAAATGGCTATAGGCTCAGCCAGTGCCATTATGATGTTTATGACCGTTGTTGCGGTGATTGGACCTTATTTATACAATGAATTTCGAGAAAAAAAATAATGAAACGCGATAACGATAGAGTTATTTACATTAATCATCCCTTATCACGAATAGTTATCTATGGATTACTATTCATTGCTTGTCTTTCATTTCTCTTTCCCCTCTACGTGATGCTGGTAACGTCATTTAAGACGTTAGAAGAGATCAGACAAGCCAATATGTTATCCCTACCTAAAAATTTCACGATAGATCCCTGGCTTAGTGCTTGGCAAACATCCTGTGTAGGACTGCGTTGTGAAGGACTTAAAGACTATTTTTTCAATTCTATCAAAATAGTAGTACCAGGGGTCATTCTTTCAACGCTCTTAGGGGCATTTAATGGCTACGTTCTCACCAAATGGCGTTTTCCAGGGCATACTTGGGTCTTTGCCATCATCCTCTTCGGTTGTTTCATCCCCTTTCAAGCTATTCTCATCCCAACCGCACGGACACTTGGTATTTTTTCACTTTCCAATAGTGCAGCAGGACTTATCATCGTACACATTGCCTACGGAATAGGCTTTACCACATTATTTTTTAGAAATTACTACGAAGTCTTTCCTAGCGAATTAGTACAATCCGCCACTTTAGAAGGAGCAGGGTTTTTTCAAATTTTTTTCAAGATCATGCTCCCTTCGTCTGTCCCTATCATCGTCGTATGCTTCATTTGGCAGTTTACCAATATCTGGAACGATTTTATCTTTGGTGTCTCCTTTTCGTCTGGTGAAGGAATTCCTATGACCGTAGCCCTTAATAACCTAGCCAATAGCTCAACAGGCGTTAAAGAATATAACGTTCACATGGCAGCCGCTATTATTGCAGCCATCCCAACTCTATTTCTTTACATAGTATCAGGCAAATACTTCGTGCGCGGTCTTATGGCAGGTGCTGTAAAAGGCTGATTTTACTAAAATTGACAGGGGGGGCTGGGACAATATAAGACTGGTTTTATTAAAATTAACAGAGGGGCTGGAACAGTAAAAGACTGGTTTTATTAAAATTAACAGAGGGGCTAGGACAATATAAGACTGGTTTTATTAAAATTAACAGAGGGGCTAGGACAATATAAGATTGGTTTTATTAAAATTAACGGAGGCTGGGACAATATAAGACTGGTTTTATTAAAATTAACAGAGGGGCTAGGACAATATAAGACTGGTTTTATTAAAATTGACAGAGGCTGGGACAATAAAAGGCTAATTTTACTAAAATTGACATGATAAAGCAATGTTCTCCATTCTCACCCTTATTATACGTTCACTTAACCCAGTATTTTCCACAATTTAGCAGAACATATTTATTACAGCATATTTAGCATAATATTTTTAGCACAGTATACCTCATTTAGCATAGTACAGCACATTTTACTACCATAAAACCTTAAAATTCCCACGTACTATTTAATATTTTTGAACTTTTACCCAAGCATTACCCATTACTCATTAGTCATTATGAAAAATTTCTTACAAATTGAAAATCTTACAAAATCTTACGAGCAAGAAACCATTTTAAACGATATTTCGCTCTCGGTGGAACAAGGTGAATTTATTGTCTTACTAGGTCCTTCTGGCTGTGGGAAATCAACTTTACTCAACTGTATCACAGGACTCATTCCCTTTAATGAAGGGATTATCTCTATTAATGGCGTAGAAGTCAATGATATAAGCCCCGCCAATCGGAATCTTGCAATGGTCTTTCAATCCTATGCCCTCTATCCCAATATGAACGTTAGAAAGAATATTAGCTTTGGAATGGAGATTCGTAAAGTAGATAAAGTAACCATTGATGAAAAAGTTAATTCCGTAGCCAAACTTCTTAAGATTCACGAGCATTTAAATAAGAAACCGTCTCAATTATCAGGAGGACAACGGCAACGAGTTGCCATTGCACGAGCCCTAGTCAGAAAACCTGATATATTTCTCTTCGATGAACCCCTCTCCAATCTAGACGCCAAACTTCGTGTCAACATGCGAACAGAACTAAAAAAACTCCATAAAAAGCTAGCGGCGACTATTATTTACGTCACACACGACCAAATAGAAGCTCTCACTTTAGCAAGTCGTATCGCCATCATGGTCGACGGAAATATCATCCAATTTAGCACTCCCGATGAGATCTATCATCAGCCCGCTAATATCTTTGTCGCCAAATTTATTGGTACCCCCGTTATCAATATTTTACCAGCCACCCTTCATCACACGGCTGGATCTTGGAAACTTGCCATCACACCTAAAGAAAGTAGCGAAGATAATGGAAATAACGGGAATAATGGGAAAAACCAGAAAAAAGCATTCAAACCTTTTTTCTTACCAATTCCGCCTACTTATACGAAAAATCTAGCAGAACTTGAAACACTGATAAAAGATCACGATGGAAAAGTCTTATTGGGTATTCGTCCCGAAGCCATTGTCTATCAAACGCAACTTCCAAGCGATGCCAAACCCGTACCCCTTCAAGCAAAAGTCGACGTCATCGTTCCCTCAGGTTCAGATACGTTTATTATCTCTTCGTTATTAGGGCATGAAGTGACCGCCCGTTCGCATTCTAAAGTGAAAATAGCTTCCAATGAAACGATAGAACTTAACATCGATATCAATCACGCCTTACTGTTTAATCCACAAACTCAGATGCGAATCTTATAATTTTATCCATTATTTAGTTTTAACCAGCATTTCAAGTGCAAATCTTGTCCTTTCACCTATCATCTTAAGCATAAACCCTATTATTTCATCCATAATCTCAAGCACAAATCTTATAGTTTTACCACAAATTCAGCCGCAAATCTTATAATTTTAACCACCATTACAGTATAATTGAAAGCAAGAAGATGAATACACCAGCAGAAGCAGACTTTAGTAAAGGTCTTAACACGACACTCACCCTAAATAATGGGCAGACTATTCCAATAGTAGGACTAGGAACTTATCGTTTAGACGAAGAAACTGAGACCGCACGTGTTGTTAAGGAAGCGTTAGAAATGGGCTATCGCCATATCGATACGGCTTCTATTTATGAGAATGAAATAGGCGTAGGAAAGGGGCTTAAAGCAAGCGGTATTCCACGCCAGGACATTTTTCTTACCACAAAGGTATGGAATGCCGAACAGGGTTATAAACAAACCTTACAGGCATTTGAAAGTAGCTTAGAACGACTTAATGTAGACTATATTGACCTCTATTTAATTCATTGGCCCAAACCAGAGCATACGCTAGAAACGTGGCGAGCCATGAAAGAACTTCAGCGTGCAGGGAAGATTCGTTCGCTAGGAGTGAGTAATTTTACTGAAAAACACCTAGAAGTCCTCCTCACAGAAGATATCATCCCCACAGTCAATCAAGTAGAACTCCACCCACAGTTTCCACAACCTGAACTCAAGGCTTTTTGTGAAGAGCAGAACATTTATCTAGAAGGATGGGCACCGCTTGCTCGCGGAAAAGTCCTAGAAATGGGAATTCTTAAAGATCTTGCCAATAAATATGGTAAAACTATCCCACAAATTGCACTTCGCTGGCAAATTCAGCAAAATATTATCACTATTCCGAAAACTTCTCATTCTTTACGAATAAAAGAAAATAGTGATATTTTTGATTTTGCACTGACCGATGAAGACTTTACGAGGATTAAATCCCTCCGCGGTGAACGAATCTGGCACCATCCCGATGCTATCGATTTCTAATTCAAGAAAAGCTACTAAATTAGCTATTCCAAGCAAACTATTTAATGATTTCATGCAAAAAAAGCTACTAAATTATCCATTCCAAGCAAACTATTTACTATTTCATACAAGAAAAGCTATTAAATTAGCTATTCCAAGCAAACTATTTAATGATTTCATGCAAAAAAAGCTACTAAATTAGCTATTCCAAGCAAATTATTTAATGATTTCATGCAAGAAAAGCTATTAGATTATCTATTCCAAGCAAACTATTTAATGACCCATTCCAATAAAATTATTATAAAAGAGAGGGAAAGATGAACGTAATTTCACAAGCAGATTTAAATAAAGGCTTTGAAGCCAAACTCACGCTCAATGACGGGCATTCTATTCCCATATTAGGATTGGGAACTGCTGGATTAGATGACGAAATGAGTGCTATAAATGCCGTTAAAACAGCCCTACAAATGGGATATCGCCATTTAGACACTGCTTCCTTTTATAATAATGAAATAGGTGTGGGAAAAGGCATTGCCATGAGTGGTATTCCTAGAGAAGATATTTTTGTCACCACAAAAGTTTGGACCACCGAACAAGGCTACGATGAAACACTAAAAGCCTTTGCAGGTAGTTTAAAACGCCTTAATTGTGAGTTTATCGATCTTTATCTGATTCATTGGCCGAAACCAGAGCATACGTTAGCCACGTGGCGAGCCATGAAAGAACTCAGGCGTGCAGGGAAGATTCGTTCGCTAGGGGTGAGTAATTTTACGGAAGAACACCTAAAAGTCCTCCTCCAAGAAGATATCATCCCCACGGTCAATCAAGTAGAACTGCATCCCCAGTTTCCACAACCTGAACTCAAGGCTTTTTGTGAAAGTCAGAATATTTATCTAGAAGGATGGTCACCGCTTATCCGTGGGCAAGTCTTTGAAATGGAGCCAATTAAGGCAATTGGTGCTAAATACGGGAAAAGCATTGCTCAGGTGGCTTTACGCTGGCAGATCCAACAGAATATCATCACTATTCCAAGACTAGCCAGCCTTCACGGATGAAAGAAAATAGCGATATTTTTGATTTCGAGCTTACCGAGGAAGATTTTAAGAGCATCGCAACACTCCGTGGAAAACGAATTTGGGACCACCCCGATGCTATCACTTTTTAGAATATCCCCTAATATTTAGCATATTGCTTAATATTTAGCATATCCCTTAATATTTAGCATATCCCTAAATATTTAGCATACTCCCTTAATATTTAGCATATTGCTTAATATTTAGCATATGCTTGATATTTAGCATATTGTTTACTTTTAAAAATATAGTTATCTGCTAAGAGAACAGTGGTGTAAGCTCTCAGTAGATAAGAAAAGAGTAAAAAAGTCGCATTCCTTCAGTAAATAGCAAAAAAACAAGGAATCAGCCTTCCTTAGTAGTAAGGAAGCACTAAAGTAATGAATGGGGGGAGATTCTTCGCTAAAGAGGGGAGGAGGGGTATTTTTAGGGGGGGGGGTATTTCTCGCTAAAAGGGGGAGGCGGAGATTTTGCTAAGGGGAATTATTTTTTCGCTAAATGGAGAGGCGGAGATTTTGCTAAAGGGGGGTATTTTTTCGCTAAATGGAGAGGCAGAAACATTCCCATTAAAGTTTCAATGAGTAACATTCCCATTAAAGTTTCAATGGGTAATATTTCCCGTTAAAGTTTTAAACGGTAACATTTAGCTAAACAACTCCCATAACAAGAGCATTTTTGACAATCTTTTATCACTTTATCTGGAAGATGTTCTGTGACAACTTGTTCGAAATCTAATTTTTTGAAAATTGTGCGGCTTTTACTGTAAAAGAGATAGTTTCCTGCAGTTTAGCTCTCTAGCTAAAGCAATAGATTCTTCTAGAAGGCGTCTAGCCAATCCCATTCCTTGATAGGCTTCTTCTACACATAATGAGCGAATTTCTGCTAAGGTTGTGCTATATTTATAAAGAGAGACACATCCTATAGTAGTACCGTGAATTGAGTCCAGTAACGTCTCCACTTCCATAAATAGCGGGTTGGATGCTTTACTAGATTCAGCATCTTTACAAGTGAAGTATCAGCCGTTATCGGAGTAGTGGCAAGGGGGTTTTTACCTTTAGAACTAGGCAAATTCTCAGCATTTTCTTGTAATTGCGTTAATTTTAGAGAATCCTCACCTTTACCGTTAGTGCTTACTTTAGTTTTTAAGTCTGCTATTGCTAAACCAGTTTTTAAGTCTGCTATTGCTAAACCAGTTTTTAAGTCTGGTATTGCTAAACCAGTTTTTAAGTCGGCTGTTGCTAAACCAGTTTTTAAGTCGGCTGTTGCTAAACTAGTTTTTAAGTCGGCTGTTGCTAAACCAGTTTTTAAGTTGGGTGCTACTAATGAATGAGCGGGGGTGTTTTTTATGCTAGCTGTTACATCTTTTATAATTATAAAATAAGCAATTTGATCACGAATTTCAGCTAACGTTCGCCTTAAAAGCAGGTTTTTATCTGCAAATTTATTGATGAGGGAAGCAATATCCCTAGCGTCCCGTTAAAGATGCTTTTCTATGTAAAAAGCTAGTGGGGAAGTATTTTTTTGCCTCATCTAAGCAATTATCTGAGGTTTTCTTATAAGGCTCATAAGATTATATGCTAATTAGAAAAGAGGGACAAATATTACTTAAATATTTAAGCAATATTTATTTTTACTATTTTAGGCAATATTTACTTTTACTATTTAAGTCATACTTAACTTAATAAACTTAGTAAGTCATACTTAACTTGATAAACTTAGATTATTTAAGAGGATAAACACATTTAGTCTCTAATATTATACTCAGAGTTCTTCCCTGCAGTTCCCCCTTCCAGTGCTTATTTCCTAAAATTTACCTCTTCTCTTACACGCCTTCCCAAATAATCCGCTCTTTACTCCATTTAAGCCCCTGATATTCATCGCCCCGCCAAGACTAGCCATTCATTCTCTCCCCCTAAAAATCTATTCTACCTGCCTCTGCCTATCCTCTAAAACTGCCCCCTTTGCCCCCTTTGATAGCACTCTCCAATTACTTCCCCTCGTGCCTGCCCTATTATTGCCTGCCCTATTATTGTCTGCCCCAACCCCCTGCTCTGCCTTATGAACTTGCGACCTTTTTTCTTGAAGGTTTCCTGCTCTTACGAAAAGGATTATCAACATATTTAACGCCTTCATCAGAAGTTTTTCCATGCTCGGACTGCACACGAGTACGGGAATAACGTTGTTTTTGCTTAGGGGTCGTTGAAGTCCTCGGTTTCCTATTCCCATAAGAGCTATTTTCACTCTTAACTGAATTATTAGCCGAACTATTAACAGAGCTACTAACAGAACTATTAACAGAATTGAAATGCAATGCTTCACTTTGAACGGAAGTAGTATCAAGGTTTTGAGGCGTTTTTCTTGGTTGTCTTTGTGAAGTTCTTTGACTAAAGCGTTTAGCAGAAGATTGCCTTGTTGTTGAGCTTTGCTTAGAAAAATGCTCTGATTTTCGCTCCGAGTTCATTGTTAACGAAGTTGAAGAGCTTCCTGATCTTGGAGAATATCTTGAATTTGCTGATTTTAGCGAACCTGAAACTCTTCTCTGATTTGAAGTCCTTCTTGAACGCGAGGGTTTTCGTGAATTATAGGGTTTTTTATACGAATAGCTACCTCGTTCGCCATGGATTTTGGTTTGGGTTTTGGTTTGGGTAGATTTTTTAGTTCCTTCATCTGCTAGTGATGTATTTTCGTTTAGATCAGCTAGGAGTATTTTAACAATTTCGGTAGCAGAAGTGGTTAATTTCACTTTGAAATCATCACGTGTAAATACCCCCTCCGTTGATTTAGACTGCTTTGTAGAATACGTGAAGTGATCACTAGTAGTATCCTTGGAGGGGCTAAAAGCGGAGGAATCAGCATATCTTCTTTTATTAGCAGCGGAAAACTCATCGATAAAATGCGATAAAGGATTCATTCGTGCTTCTTTTTCAGAGACAATTTGACATTTAATATAACGTTTGGCTTCAAGTGCATTGAAGTACTGTTCTTTTCCCTGAGCTATTTCTAATGGAATAAAAATTGCCTTTTTATTGAGATAAATGCACTCTGAGACTGTTCCAGCACCTGCACGTGCCACAATGATATTCGCACGACGAAGTAGAAATACCCATTCTATAGGAGAAACCAGCCCTACTGAAAGATAAGAATCACTCGCATGTGCCATGAATTTATCGAGATGAGAGCGTCCTACTTGATGGAGAACAAAGAAACGTTTCGTCAGTTCTTCTAAATTACTGATAACCAGTTCATTGAGGAAAGCAGAGCCATTTCCCCCTCCCGTCACCAATAAAAGTGGTTTTTTAGTGTGAACTTTCCCTAAATAGGCTTCACCATTTTCTTCTAGTAGGCGTTGTCCTTTACTCGATGAATAAAAGAACTTACTAATAGGGTATCCCACCCAAAGGGTTTTCCGTTTAGGGAAATATTTAAGCGAATTTTCAAATGAAATAAACGCTTTACGTGCAAATAATACAGAAATCCTATTAGCTAAGCCTACACGACTTGTCTGTTCGTGGATATAAACGGGGATGCGTAAAAAAAATGCCGCAAGTGCCGGCGGCAACCCCACATAACCTCCCGTATTAAAAAGAATAGCCTTCTTCCTATAGGGATAAAGATGCTTTAACGACTGAACAAATGCCTTTATAACAACAAAACAAGTTAAAAAGTTCTTAAACGAGAAATAACGACGCCATTTCTCTGTTACAATTGTGTAATAAACATCAACTTGCCGTTCAAAAATATTTCGTTCAATCCCATGTTCACGACCAATATAAACTGTTTCAATAGTCTCGTTCTTATATTGTCTAAATTTAATTTCCTTAAATACTGAGAGTGCGGGTGTAACATGTCCGCCACTACCGCCTCCCGATAGAATAATTGTTTTCACTCCATGCTTTCCAATAGTAATATTACAATTTTAACTCTTATCATCAATCCTAATGACGAATCCTAATAACAAAATCCAATAACAAACTTTCAGAATTACTCTATAAATAAAGCAAAATAAATACTTGCTAAATAAATAAAGCAAAGTGAATGTTTGCTAAATAAAGTGAATGTTTGCTAAATTTTCTTAAATATTTCCCCAAAACCTTGTAAAAAAGGCTTATAAGTTCTATTTTTAACCTAACTCCAACCTACTATAACTGCAATTTAAAATTAGCTTTTCTTGAAAGGGCTTCTCATCGCCTATTGATTTTACTTTTTACTTTTTATTTTTCTAAATATTTCATGCTTTTTTGAGCATTTCATACTTTTTTTCAGATATTCTTTATTTTTTCTAAATATTTTATATCTTTCTATGTTTTTTTTAAATATTCTGTATTCTAAAAGCATTTTCTGTGAATATTTTTTATTTTTCTTAAATGAACTTCACCTTAAATTCTTCAAATTTAGAATACTGTAACACTTTAAGTAATTATACAATCTATTCTCTAAAACTGGCGAAACAAAAAGTTATTTTAAAAGATTTAAGATAAACGAAGAAACCCCTCTTCATTAGAGTTTTCCTATTTTTTATAAGACTTTGATCTAAGTCCATAACTTCATCTCGCATTTACGCTCAGTTATAACTTCAAGTCTCACTTATTTTCACTTTTAAATCATCATTTACATAGTTTTTTTAAGAAAATTATGTAGTTTTTCGCTTATTTCACTTATTCCACTTATTTCCACTCTCTCTATTCTTCCCACACTTTCTAGGCTTTCTAGGTTTTCTACTCACTCTTTTTCTATTTAAAGCAGTGAAAAATGGAAAAACCCTCACTCCTTATCAATATGGATACTTTGTCAAGGATTAAAATTCTAAAATTTTAGTGCTTATTTTCGCAAATTTAGGAGTACTTGAGATTATTTGCGATTTTATTTGAGACTATTTGAGATTTTATTTGAAATTACTTACGATTATTTGAGATTTTATTTGAAACTATTTGAGATTATTTGAGATTTTATGGACGCATTTTTTAAAAAACTCACCATTATTTATCTAAAAAAATACCATTTTTACAAAACTCCCTTTACAAAGTCCCCATTATATCTCATTATCATATAAAGTTCTTATTATAAAGTTCTCATCTCATCATAAATTCCTTATTATAAAAATCCCATTACTTAAAACAAAGCCCTATAAAGAACCTCCTTGTTTTATTGTTTTAAACGAACCCCCTATTATAAACACCCCTAATACTATTTTATATAAAAGCCCCTCCAAACCCACTATAAAGTCTCCTTAAAGCCTCTAAGGTTCATAAGGTTATATATAATAATATATAAAGCCTCTAAGTCTCCCTAAAGGTCTCCTAATCCTCACTAAAGCCCCTAAAGGTCTCCAAAGTCTCGCTTAAAGTTGAAGGTCTCCAAAGTCTCTAAAATCTCCCTAAAGTCCTCGCTTAAAACGAATTCCTCACTATTTATTATAAAAGCCCTACAAAACCCGCTATAAAGCCTCTAAGTCTCCCTAGAGGTCTCCTAATCCTCACTAAAGTCCCTAAAGGTCTCCAAAGTCTCGCTTAAAGTTAAAGGTCTCCAAAGTCTCTAAAATCTCCCTAAAGTCCTCGCTTAAAACGAACTCCTCACTCTATTTATTATAAAAGCCCTCAAAACCCGCTATAAAGCCCCTTAAAGCCCCTAAGGTCTCCAGTCTCTCTAATCTCCCTAGTCTACCTTAAAGTTAAAGGTCTTTAAAATCTCCCTAAAGTTAAAGGTCTCTAAAGTCTCCTAAAAAAACCCTAAAAAGTCCCCTTAAAGTCACTAAATCTACCTAAAATCCCCTAAAGTTCCCCTTCCTTAAAACTTAAATTCGAACCCGAGTACAGGTACCACTACGCCATTAGAAGAATCTTCATTAATAGCACTAGAAGGAGCTGACATGCCTACTGAATAAGCTCCATTATAACGAATAACGTCCCTATTATATCTATAACCCGATACATTGGTGAAAAAAGCAGATTCAAGGCTTATCACGTCAATAAATAAGCTTGCTTCCACCACATCATTCTTGTAATAAACCCAATCAAACCTAATATTTAGCGAAAGTGACCACGGTAAATTAAGTGCATTCACACGTTTAGGATCGTCCACAAATACCAGTCCATTATCACAAACTACAGGGTCAGGAGCAGAAAGATTAGGTACACAGGCTGGATCCACATAAAAACTATTTGTCCCAATAACCTTAGGAGTATAAGGTTTTCCCGAAGTTCCAACAATTTCAAACGATAAACTCACGCGTTTACCTAAATTGAACACCGTTAGAAGTTTGATAGAATGCTCAGCATTTTGTTCATAAGGAGCTTTGAGGAGTTTATACGATAAATAATCTAAGCCATTGTTACTAGTATCAGAAATAACCACTCCTCTATCCACTCCAGCGTCAATGCTAAATCTATCCACAAATGCACGGCTCCACGTATAAGAAAACCATGTCGTGAGCCACTTCAAGCCCTCATATTTCAAGAAAAACTCCGTTCCATAAGCCATTCCTTCCCCTCTATTCACGGTAGGCCAATTGCTAGGGCTTTTGGGATAAGCGGAATCGTAGGTGGGATTGAATAAAATTTGATTACGAATGAGTTTATAATACCCCTCGAGCGATATTTCCAGTCCAAAACCATTCCAAGCCGTTCCTAATCCAAATTGATACGTATGTGGAGTACGCAGTGCATAATCCTGAAAAAATACAGAGTTATTTTCGTCATTTTGAATGGCAATGGCTGGAAATTGAAGAAAACGTCCTAAATATCCAAATAATTCAAAATTTCCTACATTGATGGGTGGTGTATAGGTTGTACGAAGCCTAAAATCACCGTCAACCAAACTTTTACTAAGATTATTGTAATAAAAGACAAAACCCGTATTAAAGACAACTTGTTCTAAAGACGTGATGAGGGCACTTCCTATTGTTAACCGATGACGAAAAAAGCTTTCATTCACACCTATTAGTTCTGCATTGTAACGATCGCTTGCTTCTAAAAAGTTACTCAGTTGTACCCCATTGGGTCTTCCATCCGATTCAAATTGAGTAAGAAAATCGCCTGGATTTGGAGCTTGTTCGCCATCTGGATGGACTTTATTGAGGCCATAACCTCTATCTAGGGAGTATTTAGCGTAATTTTCTAGTTTAAAAATATCGTTAAAGATATAATTATAACCTCCACGGAAGGCATATTCTTCATTGGTTAAATTATACCTTTCAGTATCCCGATTAGTGCGATTCATGCGTTCAGCATAGCGATAAACGGTGATATCGTATTCATAATCCTCTTGCGTAGAGGTATATTTAATGGCTTCACTGTCCCACGTTTTCACAGTTTTAAACGAAGAATCGATAAAGAGCTTCTCCCCGGGATTTGCCCCAGCAAATTCAGAGTTTTTTGTATTAAAAACAAATTCATCCCCACTAAATAAGAAAATAACCTTAAAAAGTCGATTCGGATCAATTTGCCAATCGAAGATAAAATGCGTATCATAAAAAACTGGAATAAGATTAAACTCTCCCAAACTATCTAAAGCCCCCAAAGCATCCGCAAGAGCGATAAACGCTTCCACATAACTTCGTCTGCCACCAAACGAAATTCTAAATTTGTCTAAGAAACTAACCGTTGCCGAGAGACTGGCTACTATTAGGCTTAAATTGAAGTCGACGTTAAAAGGTTTGTCATAATCATAGAAATCTTTCTCTATAATATTCACGACCGAGCCCTGTACGTTATCAAATTCTGTAGGATAGCCCCCCGGATAAAAGAGGATTCCACTTAAAATCTCTGGAGGAAAGACACTAAAATTCAGTAATTCATGATACGGCGAACCTATTACAATGTCATTGTAGCGATATGAAACATCTCCTGCTGCCCCGCCACGAATAAAAAGGTCTGAATCAAACGGAGAACCACTACTTGTGACACCGGGAAAAGAGTCTAAGACACCTAACACGTCACCACCTGTTCCCGGCAATTTCCGTGCTTTTTCCGCTGTCAAAACACGTTTTCCAGAAAGTGCCTCTTTTTTAACAAGTACTGTAGAAAGCCGTCGTGTATTGGTGGAAACAGACGAATCTTCTGAACTTGTAGCAGTTTCTACCCCCTCACTTTCTTCCGCCAAGGAGAAACTTATTGGAAATTCTGTTGTTTCTGTTACGGTAAAACTACCTTCGCGGATATTTTCTTTGTAAATAAGTTCATAAGCATACTCTCCATCCGCCAAATCTAGTGTTTTGGCATCTGTTGTAAGGAACTTAAATACTCCTTCTTCATCCGAGATAAGAATAACATCTTCACTGGGAATAGATAAAATAACCCCTTCCAAAACTTGATTCTCTTGATTCTCTTGCCCCCCTCGATCAATTTCAAAACTAGTGGCTCTAGCGTAAAGAACACCGCTAAAAACACCACTTCCCATCCAAACACTTAGCCAGATAATAAGATAATAATAACACTTTCCCATAAATATTCGTATAATATTAGTCCACTTGGACCCATTTTCTAGTCATTTCTCCTTAAATTAACCACCTCACTCCAATTTATCGTTGCATTTAACAATATCCTAGTAATAGCTTCCCTAGTAGTACGTTTAGCAGTATCCTAATAATATCCTCACTAAATATCATCTAAATATCATCTAAATATCATCGTTAGTCCGCACATTTAGCAATAATTTTCGCTAATCATATAAACACATATAGCAATACTATAGCAATACTATAGCAATATTCCAGCAAACCATCGCTCAACTATCCTATCATTCATTGCATATATCTATAATACTACAAATAGAAACAAAGTAAATAAAAAATAGCTTTATCAAAAATAAAAAGCCCGAGCTATTCTACTTAAAAAAACACACTCCCACTTTTTATCTAGCTATTATCCAACTATTTATCTAGCAAAAAATGACTCATCATGGGGTAAAAACAAGCAAATTTTACACTCAAGCAAGTTCTTTTCTTTAATAAAGCTATTTTCGTAAAATAATATAAAAACTCTCATTGGAAAAATTTAATTGCAAAAGAGACATAAAAGCGGTGTTAAGCGGCGTTAAGCGGCGTTCTTTCTAAAAAGCAATGCGAAATAGTTCTTTTTAGAAAACGTGCAAATTTCAGAGCATGCAGACATAAAATTTTTCATTTATAGTCCAATATTATTTTTTTATTATAGTACAATAATAAAAGCAAGTTAATACTAGGGCTTAACGAGATAAAATAGGGCTTAATAAGACAAAACAAGATCATTCTAATCATACGGTATTGTGAATATTTTTTACTTCACATTCGCACTTCATATAGTTAATTTACATTGTTACTTCACATCATCGCCACACACTTCGTAAATAAAAAAAATAGCCTCAAAAATAGCTTATTCTCATAAGCGAAAACTTGTTATAAAATTTCTTAAAATATACTTATTTATTTCTTAAAATCTACTTATTTATTTGCTGAGTTTTTAACACCATGCTTCGTATTGCTATCAATGCCCAGTATATCAGCAGTAAAAATAAGGGAAATGGATTTTTTACCTATTTATCCAACCTTTTACTAGGATTGTATCACGAGGACATTTTAAGACAAAAAAAGTCTCGGACTAGCCAAGGCAATTATCACTTCTATTTATTGAGTAGCGACCCTATTACGTTAGATTTTCCTAGTAAATATTTCACTAAGCAAATCCTCCCCGTTCCAGAAACGCTTCCCCAGCGTTCTAAAAATTCATATTTTTTAAAATTGTTCCAGCAAACCATCCTGAATGCTCAGCAGAAAATAGATATTGTATTCTTCCCGCATTTAGAATTTCCTAAAAAAAGTAAAGAAATTAAAGGAATTAAGGAATGGAGAGAACATAACATCAAAGTAGTGGTCACCATTCACGACCTCATCCCTACATATTTCCTCATGCCAAAAACCTTGCTTAGCGGAAAAACAAGGTTTAAAACCCTTACCACAAAGGGAATAGCCGATTATCTAACCGTTAAAATAAACCATCGCTACTTAGATAAAATATTAACCGTCTCAAATACTTCTAAAGAACAAATTTTAAGAGTAGCGGGAAGGCAATTAGCTAATAAAATCTCCGTCACACCGCTAGGGGCTGCTAAACTATTTAAACCCTATACTAAGTCCATCTTCACTAAAAATCTTAAAGCACTACTTAATAATAAATTTGATCCTAGTACACTCTCAAGTACGAAGAAAAACCCAGACACGCTAAGCAAAGCACCCTCCGAGCTTCAGTACAAGGAATATTTACTATATTTTGGAGGGTACACCATCCGTAAAAATGTAGAATTGGTCATACGTGGGTGTGTTGAAGTCTTAGCCTCACTTCCAGCATTGAGTCATTTTAAGATAGTCATGGTGGGCTATGGGAATTGGACACGTAAATTGGTGCGTAAGAACCTTCATCAAAAAATACTTTTTTTGAGAAATTTAAGCAAAGAAGAGCTTGCTATACTTATCTCAGGGGCAAAATTTACACTTCAACCCCCACTTATAGAAGGATTTGGGCTTCCCGTCTTAGAAAGCATTAAGTCTCACACCCTGCCTATTTGTTCAGACATTCCAACCACTAAAGATATTTTAGGAAAAGATTATCCATGCTTTGATCCGTATAGCCTTATAGATATCAAACGTGTTATAGAGCACTTTTTAAAACTCACTCCAGCAGAAGCACTTGCCTTAAGAAAACGTGCTCTCTCCCATGCAAAACACTTTTCTTGGGAAAAAACTGCTAAACTCACCCACCAAACTTTTCAAAAACTCAGTACCCCTACAAATATAGATAGCACCCTATAAGCAATAATAGCACCTATCATCATCCTGCCAATACTTTCATCATCCTGCCAATCCTTAAAAGCGATGTTTCAAGTCATCTCTCATGAGCACTCTTCAAAGCATTCCCACGTTTAAAAGCATTGAACTTAAAAATGCAGAACACTTAGGACTTTTATTAGGGCATCAAATCCTTCCTGAAGATCACTACGTACTTAAAGCGGGGCAATCATACTGTTTTGTGTATCATAAATTTCTCTACGGCATTTATGAGATAAAAGAAAAGTCTAAGAGCATAGACCCCACTTCCGTTACCGCTGCCACCTCCGCCACTTCCACTGCCACTTCCACTAAAGGTAATTCTCCCCCAATATCCACAAAAAAACAATACACCTTCTTAGAAAAAACTCACAATTACCGTAGAATAAGACTTCATCACACCACACATCCCACACGTCTCAAAGCAAAATTAGCTGATAAGAAACTGCTCAGCAACTTATTTCGTGATGAAAATAAAACTGAAGAAGTGCTATTTCTTAAGATCATCGATCACGGTGATCACTATATGGTAAGCTATGCTGGAAAAACCGTCCCAGAAGGCATGCGTCATTATCTACTCCGTGATAACTATAAAGCTATCAAGACCTTGAGTCAAACATTAATGCCTGAGCTAGAAGAAATCCACTTGGGAAAAACAGCCTTTAGCCATTTTCAAAAAAGGGGACGTAAGCTAGGAGACCTTCTCATCAAACCTGAACTTGCTTTAAGACTCTGCTTAACCGATACGGTTTATGTTAATTATAACACAGCCCTTTCCCTAGCACCTCTCATCATTACCCATCCTAATCGCACTTATCATAAACCCTTCAATGCCATCAGTGCTTATCTTCACACCTCCACTACACCATTAACATCTCCACACGCAAAAAATCATCATTTGCATTCACTAGGTGTCTTCACCAGTAAAGAAGATATTACCATGATAAAAGAATTACAAGCCATTGTGGATAAACACAGGCTGGAGAAAACAGCCCCTAGGCAGTATAGTTTTGGAAACTTAGATACAAATGAAATTTTATCAGCCCTCGAACAACATGATCTTATCCATCTTATTTTTCATGGCGAGAGAATACAAGAAGAATTTGCATTGATACGCAACAACCGCACCTTTCTAACCTTGTCACAGATGAAACTTGCGATAAATATTCCTAAAGTAATGTTTTTATCCACGTGTTCTTCTGAAGATACCCAAGTCATAAAATGGTTCTTCTCCAATAAAGGACAAAGCCTTATCACCATGTGTGGCGATACAGCCTCAAAATCCCTTCCAGAACTGGTTAAAGCCTTTTATTGGCAATTATTCACACGAAAAAGCAATATCCGTAAAGCCTTTCAATCGACGATGCAAGCACTTTACCAACAAGAGAATATGATTTTCTTTAAACTCAAACTCCACGGACAGGGTGATGAGTATTTTAATGAAAAAGAAAATTTATAAAATTGTGTGCCAGCACGCCTCTCCCAATACACTGCATGAAACGTTCCCCCCCTAATATGTTGTGCTCCCCCATCTCCAATATGTTGTGCTCCCCCCTCCCCGATAATAGTTGCACACCCCGCCCTTAGCGCAGATTAGTGTCCGCCTGCATAATCACCCCAAAGCTTTTTAAGCCGTTTATCTCTGCCACAGGCGTAGCGATAAAGCTTATAGCGTTTAGGATTTTTTATGTAGTAGTCTTGATGATAATCTTCTGCCTCAAAGAACGTCGTCTCATTTGCGATAACAATCTCCGTTCCAACATTTTCATCACGAAACTTTTTAGCAATAATTTTTTTAGACTCGTTCGCTTCATCATATTGGAGCGAATCGTGAGCATAAATGGCTGTGCTGTACTGGAAGCCTTTATCGCAAAATTGTCCTCTTGCATCAACGGGGTCGATGTTCCGCCAGAAAATATAGAGTAGTTTCTCATAACTCACGATAGAACTATCGTAAGTGATCTGCAGAGCTTCTCTATGAGCTGTACGTCCTGAAGAAACGCGTTGATAATTGGCATCACCTTTCGTTCCCCCAATGTATCCTGCAATCGTTGATTTTACACCTTCTAGGATGTCATAAGGCTGTTCGAGACACCAGAAACACCCTCCTGCAAACGTTGCTTTTTTTAGTTTTTTATCTTTATTCACTGCACTATCCTCCTCAGCAGTCATGGCAAATAAGCTCAGGTTCATAAGTAGCATTAGGCTTGCTCCTATGACAAGGGCTAGTTTTGATAAGGTTTGTTTATGAAGCATTAGTAAATATCCTCTCATTATTAAGTAAATTCATTAGTTTTTAAAAAAATACCCCATGCACCGCTTTTTATAAAGTTATATTTTCATAAAACTTATGTAGAGATGACAAGTTATGTTTTTTCAGGGACAAATTTAAGTACCAGGCCGTTATTACACCAACGTTGGTGAGTAGGGGCAGGACCATCATCGAAAACATGTCCATGATGCCCTCCACATCTTGCACAATGATATTCTGTTCGCTTGGCAAGTAGTTTATAATCATCTTTCATAGCAAGATGTCCTTCTATATGCGTGAAAAAACTAGGCCAACCCGTACCACTATCGTATTTCATGCTACTTTTAAATAGCTCTAGATCGCAGCCTACACAATGAAAGACCCCCTTACGTTTTTCACCGTTCAGTTCTGAAGTGAAGGGCCGTTCGGTTCCTTCTTGTCTGAGGATAAAATATTGTTCTTTAGTCAGACGTTTTTTCCATTCCTCTTTGCTTAGTTCAAGTTTTTTAATCATAGGGTTCTTATCCTGTGTTTGAGTTTCTGTGCTTGAGGTTGTTTCTGAAGCTGTTTTAGACTTGGTTTTAGCATCTATCCCAGCAACTACTTTAGTGTCCATTTTAGCGTCTCCTTCGGAAGAAGTAAGCACGTTTAACGTTCTTCCAGGGTTTCTATTCCTCATCCAAGAGACGATTCCTACTGCCGTGGTCACTCCCACTCCTAGCAGGGCTATTCGCTTTAGGAAATCACGTTTAGGTATTTTTTGTTTATTCATCATAATATTGTACTCTCTATCATCACGTTCTAGTGCTTTATATTGGTAGCTCCTATTTATTACTATAATACTTCGTATATTTACGCATATAATACTTTCTTATGTCTATTACCATAATATTTCTTATATTTTCTATCATACTATCAATATTAAGTAATAGTCATAATTTTTTTAAATACATTCATTTCTCCAGTAAAACTGCTTATACAAACATTTTTTTAGCATTTTACAAATATTTCTTACTTTATAAGCATTAGTATAAGCATTTCTCACCAAGTATTAACGTTAATATAAGTACTTCTGTTTAAGTATTTCTTACCTTATAATAGCATATAATGAGAATATTTAGAATTTTACGGGGAGTCTTTGAATTAATCATAATAGATAGCCCAAATTAGATAGCCTAAATAGCCTTAAAAACGCTTTGCTTTCTTATTTATACTCTTAAATTCAGATTTCAGTCTTGTATTATTTATACTTTTTCCTCATATTTTGAGGGTATGGGTTCGTATATACTATTATATAGGTATTTATGGAGTCATGTAGGTGTTTGTGGAGTTATGCAGGTATTTATGGAATTATGTATGGCATTTTATAGGGATTGTAAAGGTGTTATCAAAATGTTATCAAGGTGTTATCATAAAGGTCGCATTTTTTCACTAGTAATGGGATAAATTCCTCTACTCTAGATAGGCTATAAAGCGTTAGCGATAGGACATTACCCCCTAATATAAGACAATAATAGTATAATATTGAGTACTCTAAGAGAAGTCACCAACTTCAACTATCTAAGTCAATAATCGTCTTTTACTAAGTTAATACCCGTCTTTTATTTTATTATGACAGAACTTACCCCCATTCCCAATAAAGTTTCATTTCCTGCACAAGAAGAGGAAATTTTAGCATTCTGGAAGCAGGAGGCTATTTTTGAAAAATCGTTAACCACGCGAAAAGACAAAAAAAGGTACGTTTTTTACGATGGACCTCCTTTTGCAACAGGACTTCCCCATTACGGGCATTTATTAGCGGGAATTGTAAAAGATATTGTCCCGCGTTATTTTGCTATGCAAGGACATTATGTTGAACGACGTTTTGGCTGGGATTGTCATGGTTTACCCGTTGAGATGGAAATTCAGAAAGACCTTGATTTAAAGACTAGTCAAGATATCAAAGAATACGGAATTTCCAAGTTTAACGATGCTTGTAGGAATATTGTCCTCCGCTACACTCAGCAATGGCAGAGTACAGTGCAACGTATTGGTCGCTGGGTCGATTTTGAAAATGATTATAAAACCATGGATAAAGACTTCATGGAAAGTATCTGGTGGGTTTTAATGAAATTTACAAAAAGGGACTGATTTATAAAGGCTTCAAAGTCGTTCCTTATTCTTGGAAAGCAACCACTATTTTATCAAATTTTGAAGCCAATCTCAATTATCAAGACACTCAAGACCCGTCCATTATCGTCAAATTTCCACTCAAAAACACTGAAAATGAATATTTTCTAGCGTGGACCACCACCCCATGGACGCTCATTGCCAATCTAGGACTAGCCGTCAATCCAAATTTTACCTACGTTCGCCTTCGCTACGAAGAAAATATTTACATTCTTGCTAAAAACTGCGTTGAAAGCACTTTTCATGGGCAAGAAGTTACACTTTTAGAAGAATTCAAAGGAAAAGAGCTTAAAGGTAAACGGTACGAACCCCTTTTCCCGTATGCAAGTGAAGCCCTGAGTAAAGATAAAAGCCTAGAAAAAGCCTTTCAAGTACTCTGTGATGACTTTGTAGGCGAAATAGAAGGCGTAGGCATTGTCCACATGGCGCCTGCTTATGGAGAAGATGATTTTCGTATCTGCAATTTTCATGGACTGCCTCATTATGATCCCATTGATGAAGATGGATTTTTTATAGAAAATATCAAAGTAGCCCCTCAGACCAACTTTAAAAAAGCCGATGCACTTATCTTAAAAGCACTCAAAACAGCTGGACGCTTATTTCAACATCGTACCATTAAGCATAGTTATCCATTCTGTTGGCGAACCGATACCCCACTCATGTACAAGGCTATTTCTACGTGGTTTATCGATGTTGTGAAGATAAAAGAAGAGCTCATTGCTAATAATGAGACCATTCATTGGGTCCCAGAACACATTAAGCAAGGACGTTTTGGAGAATGGCTCCGTGAAGCTAAAGATTGGGCTATTAGTCGCAATAGATACTGGGGAACGCCCATTCCTATTTGGGAAGCCGAAGATGGCGAACGGCTGTGTTTTGGCGATATTGCTTCCTTGGAAGCCGCTAGCAACCAAACCCTCACCGATCTTCACAAACCGGGCATTGATACCGTCACTTTTACTAAAGATGGGAAGACATTTAAACGTGTGGATGAAGTGTTAGATTGCTGGTTTGAATCGGGAAGTATGCCGTATGCGTACAAACATTATCCATTTGAAAATAAAGCTGATTTCGAGGCAAATTTTCCTGCAGATTTCATTTCTGAGGGCTTAGATCAAACACGTGGCTGGTTTTATACCTTACTAGTCGTGGGAACTTGTCTCATGGAGAAGAGTTCTTTTAAAAATGTCATCGTAAGTGGCTTAATTCTAGCAGAAGACGGCAAGAAAATGTCTAAACGCCTAAAGAATTACCCAGATCCTAATGAAATTTTAGAAAAATTGGGTGCTGATGCCCTCCGTGCCTATCTTATTTCCTCACAAGTCCTAAAAGGCGAAACCTTACGTTTTTCAGAACAGGGCATTTTACAAATTATTCGCACCATTATGCTTCCCATTTGGAATGCCCTCTCATTTCTTACCACCTATGCCAGTATGGATAAATGGGAAGCCCCCAATGATAGATCCTGGCTTACCTTGGATTCTCAAACACTCACACATCGCCTAGATAAGTGGATTCTTTCTTACAGGGAAACATTGCTCCAAAAAGTCAATACGGCTATGCAATCTTATCAAATTTATAAAGCAATTGCCCCACTCATCGAATTTATAGATAAACTCACCAATGTGTATATTAGACGGTCACGTGAACGTTTCTGGAAAAGTCAGAACGATGCCGATAAAGCATCTGCCTATCGCACGCTTTATAGCGTTCTCAAGCACTTTGCCATCATTTTAGCTCCTTTTATGCCATTTTTAGCTGAAAAGATTTACCAGAGCCTAAGAAACGCCTCAGACGCCCAATCTGTACACTTAGAAGATTATCCCGCTCTGCAAAAACAAGCACAAAACCTAGATCTCGAAGCAGAAATTGCAATGGTTAATACCATTATAACCCTAGCACGAAGTCTTAGACTCAAGGCTAAAATTCGCATCAGACAGCCTATCGCCAATCTTACGGTTATTTCAAAAAACCCAAACCTCCCTAATATCCTAAAAACATACAGCAATATGCTAAAAGAGGAACTCAATGTTAAAACCATTACCCCCAACCAAGACGAATCGGATTACGTCGTTTATGCTGCAAAAGCCAATTTTAAAAAATTAGGGAAAACCTACAGCCTTAAAATTAAAGCCATCAATCAAGCTCTCATGGCATTGGATAGTCAAACTATTGCAATAGCCCTTAAAAAAGGTCAGTTTATCTTAAACGTAGCAGGAGAAACTATCCAATTAGAAAATGAAGACGTTGTGATCTATCGCACGCAAAAAGAAGGAATCACACTTCATAATCAAGGTGATATTAGTTGCCTTATCGATACAAAACTCACCCCTACGCTCAAGGAAGAAGGACTTGTACGAGAATTCATCCACTCTATCCAACAACTTCGCAAAAAGCAAAATTTAGCCTATAATGAGCAAATTAAGCTAGTACTTACCTGTCCTCCCGCCCTTAAAGAAGCACTTTTACGGCATCAAAAAACCGTAAAAACCCAAACACTCACAATAGAAATTGCGTTTCAAACAGAACAACCCGCTGCAAACAATCCTTCTACAAACAATCCCTCTGTAAATAAGCTAACTCCAGCCACTCCACCAGCTACCCCAGCCGCACAGAAAACGTCTTCCGAGCGTAAAAATCCTCCTACTTCCACCCAAATTTCAGAAGATTCTTACGAAAATACTGCAAAAAGTGTTTCAGAAAGTATTTCAGAAAATAGTTTAGAAAATACTTCAGGAAATAGTTTAGAAAGTACCGCAAGTACTGTAGAAAGTACAGCAAGTACTGCAGAAAGTGCTACAAGTACCGTGGAAAATGCTACAGAAAATACGTATAATACATCCTCATCGCACCATCCACCTATTGATGAAACGTTTAAGGTTTTATCGCATACATTTCACCTACGCATGTACAGGCTTTCTCCCATTGATCGCAAAACCACCCCTACTCTCGCCATTTAATTAATACACTTTATCCCGTTTAACCACTAAATCACACCTACCCCACCGTTTCATCCTACACTTTATCCCGTTTACCCGCTAAATCACGCCTACACTCACCGTTTCATCCTGCACGTTCTCCAATTAACCACTAAATCACACCACCCTCGCCGTTTTATCCCGCACTTTATCCCGTTTAACGCCCTAAATGACGCTACCGTATCACTGTTTACTTCTACACGTTCTCTAATTAACCACTAAAAATACGCCTCCCTTCGCCGTTTCAGTCTACACCCTACCTTATTCATTTAGTCTTATCAATTGTTTTTATTCCTTTAGCTTTATCTATTTATTCACTATTATTTACGAGTCTTACTTTCCGATGAACCCATCTCCTAACCCATTAGCTAGCCAGCTCAATCAAATCATTGAAAAAGCCAGTCCCACCACACATAAACTACTCTCACGCAAAGGAAAAAAGCTCTTTTTTCCAACGAAAGGCATTGTCAGTCAATCAGTAGAAGCAAAAGAACAAGCTGATCCCAGGTACAATGCAACCATAGGCATTGCGGTAGAAAAAGGCGTGCCTATTGGATTTTCTTCCCTAAAGCAGTATTTTGATAAATCGCTTAACAACGATGAGATTTTCGGCTATTCGAACTCATTTGGGAATATGAAACTGCGAAAAGAATGGAAAAAACGTCTCATTAGGCTCAATCCTTTACTTAAAGATAAGTCATTTTCATTACCCATTGTGGCAGCAGGATTAACCCACGCTGTTTACTTAGCCAGTCAATTATTCATAGACGAGGGTCAGAAACTCATCCTCCCCAATCAAATATGGGGTAATTATCGCCTAATGATGGGCGTGCTAGGCAATGTAGAGCTTGCTTATTTTCCGTTCTTTCAGAATAATCAAGGATTTAACCTAAAAGCATTTAAAGAAGCCTTGCTCACAGAGGGTGAACGAACGGGAGTGGTACGAACATTACTCAATTTTCCCAATAATCCTACAGGTTATTCACTTACAGAGCAGGAAGCCGATGCCACTACTGAAATATTACTAGAGCTTGCAGAAAAAGGAATTCGCGTCCTCGTTCTATTAGATGAGGCTTATTTTGGACTTTTTCTAGAAAACGATGTCTATAAACACTCCCTATTTTCAAGACTTGCCGATGCTCATGAAAATATATTGGCTATCAAGATCTGTGGTGCCACAAAAGAATTATTTGCCTGGGGATTTCGCATTGGTTTTCTAACATTTGCCACAAAAAATGGGACAACCGAACTCTACAATGCCCTAGAACATAAAGTAGCGGGTCATTTGCGAGGAAATGTCTCCAATTGCTCAACCTCTGCACAGAACATCGTTCTTAAAGCCATTGAAAACCAAGACTATCAAAAAGATTTCGAAACCAATTATACGCTCTTTAAAAGCCGTTTTGAAGAAGTTAAACGAGTTCTCAAAGAAAATGATTATTCTGATATGTTCACGCCCTACCCCTTCAATTCTGGCTACTTTATGCTCGTCAAACTTGCTGAAGGGCTGGAAGCAGAAACCGTTCGCAAACACCTGCTTACCCATGAAAAAATAGGCGTTATTGTGACCAGTCCATCCGATATCCGTATTGCCTTCTCCTGCCTAGACCAAGAACACATTGCTCACGTCTTTAAAACCCTTTACAAAACCTGCCAATTGCTTCTCAAATCCTAAAATTACTTCTCAAATTAATACTTCTCAAACCCTAAAAATATATAGATATGGCTATCCTTTCCACTCAACTAGCAGAAAGTAGCTAAAAAAACAACCTCTTAAAAACAGTCCCCCTAAACCCCCCCTAAAAAATACCCCCCTAAAAAAACACCCCCCCTTTAAAACACCCCCCCTTTAAAACACCCCCCCTTTAAAACACCCCCCCTTTTAAACACCCCCCCTTTTAAACACCCCCCCTTTTAAACACCCCCCCTTTTAAACACCCCCCCTATGTGCCAATTTATCAAAAAAACAGTCTAGGATCAATTTTGCTAATTTTTTTCAAATCTGTCAAATCTGTCAAATTTGTCAAATTTGTTAATTTTAGCAAGAAAAGCCCTAGGAAATTTGTTAAAAAATAGCTTATTTTTTTGATAATAGACATTATTACCTATTAAAATAAGAAAAATGAGCCTATAATTAAAGAAAAGCATATTGCAAAATACTAAAAAGTAGAACGTTCACTGTCTAAAAAAGTCAATTCTTATTCAAATTGCAAAAAGTAATAAGTAGACATTATTTCTACTTATACCTACTTAAATTAAGGTTTTATTCAAATTAAACTTATTAATAATTATATGCGTCGCTGCTGAATCACTAGGCATTTTACCTATATAAAGTCAGTTTTAATCAAAATTATACGAGTTAATGTTTAATATAGAAGCAAAAAGTCTTACTATTGAAGAGTAATTATAAAAGTCTTATTATGATACCAACTGCCTTAAATATAATGATAATTGCCTTAAATAGGATGATGATTGACTTTACAGGATGACGATTGACTTCACTCGTTAAAACCCTTAATCATGATAAATTTAGGAGTATTAAATGGGAGCCTCTCGTATAATAACTAGGAGAGCAGGACTTTACTCTTAAAATTCGCTAATAACCACTGCTATTCTATACTCTCTACGTCCTCTACGTCCTCTATGTTCTTTACGCTCTTTATGAAGCCAGTTTTTTATCCAATGCACCAGTACTTACTAAGCTATTTCCTACCATTTTTCAATGGATCTCGCTGCTTCTTCATAAAATGGAGTTTATTTGTTATATTGCTACTAGGGGGTGTTAGTTGTGCAAATTTTGATCCCGCACTCAGTACTGAAGCCGATGCACTCACTCCAGCTCAAGTAGAAGCCCTATCCGATGTAAGTATTACCAACTTTCAAATGTTTTCATATCAGCAAAGCACCCTCAAATGGGACATAAAGTCCACTTCTGCTAACATCTTTAATGATGAAAATCGCACCCATTTAGAGCATGTTTCGCTCACGTATTACGATACCAACCGCTCCCCCACTTCATTTGTCACGTCCGATAAAGCCATCATGGAAACCGATACCCAAAACATTGAACTCATAAAAAATGTTCTTATTAGAAATATTAAAGGCACTACGGTAAGTGGTGATTACTTTTACTGGAATAATACCACTGAAATATTGACTTCTACACAAAAAGTAGTCCTTAGGAAAAAAAGTGGATTTACCGTAGCTGGAGTAGGCTTTTCTGCTACTAAGGACCTTGAAACCATTGCTTTCGATTCCGATGTTTCAGGGGAAATTATTGAAGGGGGGCTTGAAGAAGATAATCAACTCTTCGACGTAGGCTTTTAAAATTACCGGAGATTTTTATTAGACTGAGGCTTTTACTAACCGTAGATTTAAAATAACCGTATATCTTTAATTTTTTTATTACTTTTATTAACTTAAAAGACGTACTATTTCATCCCCCAGTTTATCGCTAATATCCTAAAAAAGTCGCTCCCTTCACGGTTATTTCTACTAGATTCACGATGATTCCAGCAAAAACATCTTCTCCCACACTCATGCTATCTGTTACTAGAGTAGCACTACTCGTTGTAGGCATTATTTTTAGCCTAACAATCCTAGCAATCCAAACAAACGAGATGGGAACGGGAACGAAAATGGGAATACTATCTCTTATGGCAAAAGAGGTGAATTATCAAGCGGATAATATTGAAATTCATACATTTAAGGATCAAGCAACACTTACAGGTAATGCTAGCGTCTATAAGAAAGACCAAGTCCTAAAAGCTGATAAAATTATCATGAATAATAAAGACCAAATAGCAGAAGCCTTTGGGAACGTCACCTTTGTCAATAAAAAACAAGGCATCTTCTATAAAGGCAATTATCTTAAATATTATATCAAACGTGAAGTGGTTTATGCGAAAGGGACACCGAGCATTGAAAATAAAAAGGAAAATGTCCACATGGTAGCGGATTCGTTCATTGGATATATGAAAAAGGACACCATCACCACTGATGGAAATACCGTCATTAAAGTTAAAAATGATAACGGTTCTTCCATGTTACTAAAAGGAGAAACATCTATCCATAACCTTAAAAAGAATACCCTCACCATTGAAACAAATGTTGAGATCTTTGAAACGGATGAACATCAAGCCAATCCCGATGAAAATTATGTTGTCACGTGTGATAAAGCCTTTTATCTTATCGAAATAGGCGATATGAACTGCTATGACAACGTTAAGATTGAAAACGTTGAGGCGAAATCCGTTATCACTGGCGATTATCTCCTCTTAGAAAAAGAAGAAAATCGTGGTACCACTAAGGGAAATTCAAAATTTGTACAACAAAATGAAACGAATACGATTATTATCACAGCAGAAGATATGACACTCTTTCGCGATGAAGAAAAAGTCCATTTCGTTAAGGACGTTTTCATCACCGAGACCAATCAAGAAGGGACCTACCTTACGTCGCTAAAATGTGATAATGCTACCAATTATTATGGTGATAAAAGCTACCTAGAATGCTATGACAATGCTACCCTCAGCAATTTCATCAAAGATTCCACCGTTTACGCCCATTTTATTTATTACGATTTTGGGAAAGAACAAGGTTATGCAGAAAAAGAACCTAGTATGATCCTAAAAAATCCAAATAGTAGCAATCTCAAATTCACGTCCCAACGCATGGAACTTAACCAGAAGGAAAGGATGATTTACCTGCAAAAAGATGTCAAGATCTTTAAACTAACAACCCCTCCTAATAATCATTCTCCCCCCGTAAAAACCTCTCCCTCATCCGCACATGCCTCTCCCAATTCTCCTAATAGTCGTCACACACAAAAAAATAGTAGCGAGCAAGGAAAACAACCTCTTCAAGAAACGGAATGGATCACGTGTAAAAACGCTTTCTACAATTATGCAAAGCAAGGGCAATATACCTTCGAATGCAGAGGAAAAGTCCATTTTTTAGATGAAGTGGAGAAAACCGAACTTAATTCCGATAGACTCATTCATTATTTTGACGAAGAAAAAAGTGTTGTGACCGGGAATGTGAACTTTATCAATACTAAAAACGCTCCAGATAGCACCATTCACGGTGTTTCAAAGAAGATCATCAATTACGATAAACTCAAAAAGATGTTCTTCGAAGAAGCTATTACCATTCATGAATACGACGCAGCAAAACAAGTTATCTCCATCATCCACGGTGAAAAATTTGTTTATTCCTATCTTAATAAAAAGCATTTTGAAGGGTTTAAAGACACTAAAATAGAAAAACCACTCGATAATACCGTGGTTTATAGCGATCATGGGTTTTATTACATTGATGAAGAACGGTCTATTTTAGAAAAAAACCCACTTTTCGTCAATTTTACAGAAAATAACACTAAAATACTTGCCTACGCTGATAATATGGAAGTCCTATTTAAAACTTCCATTACCCACCTTAATACCAATGTTCATATCATAGAAGTAGATGACAATGAAGCAGAATCACGGACGTTTAATATGAATACATTTAAACGCCAAGATTACAGTCATTTAGCTTGCCAGAAAGGTCGTTATTATTACTATAATTCTAATAATTCTAATATTAATCCCGCTACTAATCCTACTGCTATTGATTTATCCACCGATGCTTCCTCTAAAACGAGTACAGCGGACTCTTCAAACATTGCCCCCTCTCTTCTAAAAAATACTGCACTTACACCAAATAATAATACCTCCTCCTCAGCAAATGAAAACGAACGTCTCACAGCAGATGAACTTACAGACGATGATGCTACTAAAATAACAGGTGCAGGTGATGATGCTACTGAAATAGCAGGTACAAGCGACGGAGAGACTACGCTTGTCTCTAATGCCTCTACTTTTCAATGCTCAGATGATGTTGTGATAGTCCATCCCGAGGAGAATATGGTGGCATACGGCGAGGAACTTTCCCATAATTTTGTGACCGAACGCTCTGTTTTAAACAAAAAACCGTCATTAAAGATTACAAATCCAAGCAATGTTCGCACTATTTTTGCCGATGAGATGATCCTTGAAAAACTAGCCTATCAGAGCTTATTTAACGGTTCAGTCCATATGATAGAAGTAGAATCTAATGTGATTGCTTCCACTGCTTCTTCAGAAAGTAGTACTACTATAAGCCCTTTACCCACTGCTAATAATAATAACAGTCATAATATCCCGCTACCCGTAAAAACACCTTCGGGTCAATTCCTTGCAAAAAACACCCTTCCCCCAACGAATCCAGCCACTGCAGCGAATCCAGCCACTGTAGCGAATCCAGCCACTGTAGCGAATCCAGCCACTGCAGCGAATCCAGCCACTGCAGCGAACCAAGCCACTACAGCGAATCCAGCCGCCCCGAGCACTACCCCAACTGCCTCAGTCGCCACAACTCCTACCACCACCAATAAAACCCTTTTCCAGAAAAATCCAACAACACATCCAGCCTATACACTAGCCGAAGGAGAACAGCTAAATGCTGAAATTTACTGCAATAGTGCAAAATATGATTTCAAAGTGCCAGATAATGAAATATTGACGTGCAAAGAAGATGTAAAAATGAATAATTTCAAAGATAATACTGCCATTATCTCTAAGGAACTTGAATACACGCTTGCCAACAAGTACACTCTCATCTCAGGAGACCCCGTCTTCAAACGCGAACAAGACAATGAAATAACCACCGTCAAATCAGATGTCATGGAACGCTTTCAATTAGAAAATATCATGTATGCTAAAGGCAATGTTCTCGTGGAAACGAGTGAAAATAAAGCCTTCTCATCGTTAGGAATATATGAAATAGACAAAAAGTCCATTACTTTATATGGCACCCCTAAAATACGTAATATTGAGACGGGTGATGAATTTGTTTCAGAAGAAGTAACGTTTGACCTCGAACGCAACTCCCTTCGCCTCCAATCAGACGTCACAGGCAATATCTTACTCAATGAATAACCGATTTTTGCCTTAATCAATAACTCATTTTTGCCTTAAATTAATAACTCATTTTTACTTAAATTACTAACTTGTTTTTTTTAATATGGCTCAATAACCGATTAATACCAACAAATAATCACTTAAAGTTCCATTACTAATAATATTCACTTAAAGTTCCATTACTAATAATAATCACTTAAAGTTCAATATTTTTTAACATCTACGCCCTTTATCCACGTATGTTTAGCATTAATATCGAAAATATTTCTAAGAAGTACAAAGACAATTATGTCATCGAAGACGTTTCTTTTAACATTAAACAAGGAGAAATAGTAGGCTTATTAGGGCCCAATGGTGCAGGAAAAACCACTAGTTTTTACATCACAGTAGGTCTTATCAACCCTAATAACGGAAATATCATCCTTAATAACAGTATCAATATTACTAAAATGCCTATGCACAAACGTGCTAAATTAGGCATTGGGTATCTACCGCAGGAAGCATCTATTTTTAGAAAACTCACCGTAAGGGATAATATTTATGCCATCTTAGAAACACGTATAAAATCAAAGCAAGATTGTGAGGAAGCCTGCACTAAACTCCTAGAACGCTTTAAGATCCTACACGTAAAAGACCAGTATGGCTATACATTATCAGGTGGTGAACGCAGACGAACTGAAATAGCACGAGCACTGGCTGCAGACCCTAAAATACTACTCCTCGATGAGCCTTTTGCGGGCGTTGATCCCATTGCCATCTCCGATATTCAATCCATTATCATGGAAATACAAAAACTGAATATTGGCGTCCTCATCACCGATCACAACGTTAGAGAGACCCTTAAAATAGTTTCTCGTGCTTATATCATGGCAAAAGGCAAGATTCTCATCGAAGGAACCGCTAAACAACTCATAAAAAGCCGTGAAGCTAAAAGCATTTACTTAGGTAAAGATTTCAAATTGTAACCCATTTCCTACTTTAAACTGTAACCCATTTCCTACTTTAAATTGTAGCCCATTTCCTACTTTAAATGGCAACCTAAGCTCTACTGCAAATGATACCCCAATTTTTACAGCAAATAGCCAGCTAATTTCTACTGTAAATAGCAATTCAATTTATAATATTTATAGAAAACTTATAACAAATATATTGCACCGTCATCCTCCCTTTTAAATCCAACTTAAAAGCCCAAAAAAGTCCCAAAAGCCCAAAAGCCCCCAAAAATCCAAAAAATCTCCATAAATTCTTAAAATCTCTAAAAATCTCCAAAAATCTCTATTGTTGCATTACAATAACCCCATTTACTGCATCAGCGAAACCCTTTCTATCGTAGTATCCTATTATGGTAAAACTAGGTACCACCTCTCAAACAACACTTACACAGGCATTGAAAGGGGAACAAAAACTTATTCTCCAGCCCAAAATATTAGCAAGTTTTAAGCTTCTCGCCCTGCCTTTAGCTGAAATTAAAGAAAAAATTGCTCATGAATTGGAAAGTAATCCCTTTTTAGAGCAAATTCCTGAAAATGATCCGAATAATCCAAATGATCCAAATAATCCCAATGCTACTCATAACGAAGAGATTGCCGCTGAAAATGAAGAAAGGCCTATTAGTATAGAAGCTAGTTTAGAAGAGAATCTCATCAGCGAACACGAAGAGTACTCCTCTACCTATGATGAAAATAGTACCCCCCCTGCCCCATTCCACTACTCCATCCTCCTACAATAACACACATTCTCTCCACACACCCCAAAAACACCTTGCAACCGTCATAGAAGAAACCGCCGTACAAATAACGTCGATAGAAGAAGAATTGCTCCTCCAGCTCTCCCTCGTCTACGAACGTGGAACACCGCATTACACGCTAGGGCAAACATTGATTTCAATGATCGATAGCGATGGCTTTCTTGCTCCAGCAAATATTGAAAAACTAAGTAGAGAAGCAGGTGATAACGCATTTTTCATCCCGGAAGTAATCAAAACGCTTAAAACATTTACCCCAGCAGGCATTGCATCCGCCACCACTCAAGAAGCTCTCCTCATTCAACTCAAACGGTTAGCTAAAGAAGCCACTTTAAAGGAAAAAACCACCCTTACCCTCGCAAAAACCTTACTAAAAGAGCATTTTAACCTCGTCACAAAACGTCATATCGATAAACTTACTAAAACACTAGGTCTTGTACCAGAAACCATCCAAGAAGCCCTTCAGCAAATTTCGCTACTAGAACCCAAGCCAGCCCGCAATTATAGCCCAAATAAACCCATTTACGTAGAAGCCGATGCTTTAATTGAAGTCAAAAATAACACCCCCACCTTTACCCTGAGTAATCATTATTTAAATAGGCTAAGAATCAGTCCCCAATACACCGCTTATTGGAAAAAATTACAACATCCCTCATCCTCTGAACCCATCAGCCCCACCTTCAAAGCTTATCTCAATGAACATAAGCAAAAAGCTGAAAATTTCATAGGAAATTTAACTTTTAGAAAAAGTAACCTAGAAAAAGTACTATCCCAACTCATTCATATCCAAAAAGACGCCTTCATAAAAGGGCTTTCCCACCTCAAACCGTATTCACTATCAGAACTTGCCACCGATACGAAAATAGATAAAAGTATTATAAGTCGCCTCGTCAATTTAAAGTATATTTCTACGCCATGGGGACTGCTACCACTAAGACAGTTTTTCTCAGCAAGCAAAATTCAAGTCCATTCTAAAAAAACAAGGCAAAATGAGACAAAAAAACCTCAGACGGCTTCTGTAAAAAAAATTGAGACGCTCATTAAGGATATCATAGCCACTTACCCAGAAAAACGCATAAGTGATCAAAAAATCACCCAAATGCTCCAATTACGCGGATATCAGATAGCAAGGCGAACAGTCACCAAATATCGCCAACGCATGAATATTCTCTCTAGTTTCGATAGAAGTGAACCCAAAGTACAGGGCACTAATGAGTAGGCGTAGTAGCGGGCAGGAACATTAACAGGTAGGAACATTAACGGGCAGGAAATAGCTTTTTGCACGGGGTCTTAGACCTTAACTTCGCTCCGTAAGACTAAAATGTTCCATTCTGCCTTAATAACGAGGCAGTATGATAGTATTGCAGTATGATAGTATGGCTGTATGATAGTATTGCAGTATTTTACGAGAATATCTTAGTATGTGGTATCTTACTAGAAAATACTAGAAAAGCTTACCACAAGAGCTTAAATAGAGTATTTTATTAGGATACGTTACTTATACCGCATTTAGGGAGATGTTCTGTGAAAGCCACGCCCTCTATTTTGAGAAAAAACATCGCATTCAGTACATCCTAAGTATTCTTTTAGAAATTCGACCACGGGAACGCTTTCAAAGGATTTGCACGAGAAAATATCTGCAAAAGCATAGCCTTTTTTCGGAAACGTATGAAGTGAAAGATGGCTTTCTGCAATAATGGTGACGCCCGTAATACCACTATCGATAGGATTGGGGGCTTCATAACGAAAAACATGGGGAGCCGATATCTTTTTCATCCCAATCTTATCAGGAAGTGTATTTAAGATAAAAAAACAGTTTTCTAAACTATTTAACAGTTTATATTCACACGAACGCATATCCAACATGATATGTTGTCCAAAAACGTACTGGTTATTCTCTGCACTAGACGGGTGAGGCACGCTAGATACTTGTGTCAAATTTTGTAATCTCATCCTACGCTATCCTATTAAAAATCAATCATAGAGAACAAGGTTAAAAGTTCTATTATTATATCATCTATCTACGGTGTGATGCGTAAAAATTTACGCTACTTTACGCTACTTAAAGTAGCGTAAAAAAATGCCTCTTTACTAAAAATTTGTATATTAATAAAGAATTATTAGTCTCCTATACAGCTACCCATCAAGCGTTCATCCTCCCTAAAAAATAAGTTATTCTAAGTCATTCATTTTCCTTAGCATAATAAATCATTCATTCTCCTTAGTAAATAAGGCGTTTATTCTCCTTAGCTAAAATAAATCATGCTAAATCATCCATTCTCCTTAGCATAATAAATTATTCATTTTCCTTAGTAAATAAGGCGTTTATTCTCCTTAGTAAATAAATCATGCTAAATCATCCATTCTCCTTAGCATAATAAATCATTCATTTTCCTTAGTAAATAAGGCGTTTATTCTCCTTAGTAAATAAATCATACTAAATCATTCATTCTCCTTATCATAATAAATCATTCATTCTCCTTATCAATCAGTCATTTATCCTCCACTTTCTCCTTATTTTCCTTATTTTCCTAATCTTTTTTTAGGAAGTGGCACCATAATTGTAAACAGCTTTTCAGAGCCAAGGTTTTGCTTGATAGATTTAACGATATCATTGGCATACTCAGCATAAGTGGTTGCAAATTCCCTATAAAAGCAATGAACATCTCTATGTGTATAGAGAGTCTCCTCTAAAATAGACGGAAATGAGGGGATAGCAGATTTTGAAAGGATGGAAGATGCTTTAGCAGGTTTAGAGGCTGAATATTGAGAGGGAGTGGAAGGGTTAGAATATTGAGAAATAGTAGAAGGTTTAGAACCCTCAGAGGATTTAGAGGATGGGTGGGATGGGTGCGTTTTGGATGGATGCACTTCTTTCTTTATAAATTGAGGTAATGCAAAACACGTCGTCTCCTCTGTTTTCGGAGAGTTGTCATCACCCTTATCATAGGTATTTCGTTCTATTTCTCCGTGAGTCTCCTGTGTTTCACCTTGAGGCTGCGAGATTTTACCTTGAGTCTCCTGTGTTTCACCTTGAGGCTGCGGGATTTTACCTTGTGTCTCCTGTATTTCTCTGTGAAGGTAATGATTTTTAGCTTGGGTCTCTTGCATTTCACCTTGGGTTTGCTGTGTTTCTCCGTGGATCTCAAGCTGTTTTAGTAGACAATCCACCACTTCATCGGGTGTGACATAAGAGGTATCGATGATCATATCGTAGTTTCCTGCAGCAAATAAATTCACCCGGTAGAGATGATTAAACCGCTCCCATTCGCTTTTTCGTCGTAAATTTAGCAATTGGCGTGCCTCGGTCAATGAGTGATATTGTTCATTCTGCCGTGAAGTGTCTTTAAAAATGCGTCCTGCTGCCACATCGCCCTGTACAACCAAGTAAACCTTAAATGCACGTGGAATAAAATACCACCCCATCCGTGCATCTAAAATAAAACTCTTAGGTTGTTTAGCAAGTTTCTGTGATAAAGCATCTATTTTTTCGTCTATTTCTGCATTTGTTTCAGCATAACGATTGAGTTCGAGCGTAGTCATACCCTTTTCCTTTGCCATCTCGCGTTGGACTAATCCCGTCGAGTAGTATTTGACGCCTAAGTGCTTTTGTAATAACTTTCCAACAACGCTCTTACCACTTCCTAAATCACCCGTAATAGTAACTTTTGTAACTTTTGTAACTTTTTTAAGTATTTCCACAGTTTTTTTCACTTCTTCCTTCCCTTTCTCACTCCCACTCCCAATATTTCCTAGCTTTATTAACTTTATTAGCTTTATCAGAACTTATCCTTACCATTTCACAGTCCATCCTCGTTATTATGACTCTTATTACAACAATTCCACCTCAATTTACCTTTAAGGAAAAAAGCATAAAAACCTTGACCCTAGCCTCTTCCTAGCCTCTTCTCTAACCTATTCCTAGCCTCTTCCTAGGGCAAATAACCATTATTTAAACAAATTTATATATATTTTTATAGGCATTTTCTTTATAAAATTTGTATAGTGTAAGAAGCCGTTTTTATCCAATTTACATAGTGTAAAAAGCCATTTTTATCCAATTTACACGTAAATAAAAAATGCTCCGAGCAATTAAAAAAAGCATGATTTTTTTCTAAAAAAGCATGGTTTTTTTTAAGAAAGCATGGTTTTTTAAATAACCTATACTTCTAATGCTATAATGGGTTATATACTCTTATCATACTGTGATTAAAGTTATATAATATGCTTTTTTATCCTTTTTTTTACGACTGTAATTTATAAGTTACTTGTTTAAAGTTTAAATTTCATAAAAAATAGTTATACTATTAATAAAAAATGGTTATATTACTTATAAGTAACCCTTTTTCTTTATTCTTTTATAGATCCTTTTATAGCAGGAAACTGTAATCTTATGTATCTTTTAGTCATCACACGTTATCTCACCCTTTCCCAACTAACGTTCATCCTCGTTAGCATTTCCATTCTTTTTAGCTTTTCACGTCTCCACGCACAAGAAAAACCTGCAAAGCTTTCTTTCACCGTTCAAAGTTTTAGTGAAGCCGTCATCCAGAACAACCTTAATTTGAAGATCAATGAAATTGATCCCAAACGGCTCTATCAAACCTATATTACACAGAAATATCAAAGTTATCCCTCTAGCTTAGACGTCAATTTTAGTTATTCTCCATTTGATACCTCCTCACAAAATATTGGTAGTTTGGGAACGACGTGGCAGAAAAGCTTTATAAGTGGGACGTCGCTTGGTCTTGGCTTTCAGGGACAATACGGCAAACTGAATAATGTTGATACTTGGGTAGTAGGAATCCCTACACTTACACTCTCTCAAAACTTCCTTAAAGATGGATTTGCATGGGGGCACAATCAAAAAAAGCTCTATTCTACCCTTTATAACGCTCGTGCAAGTGATGAAAACTATCATCATCTCATAGCAACCACCCTCTTTAATGCACTCACGTTCTACCATCAATTTCTTATCCATCAAGAACTGCTCGAACTTTATGAAAAAGACGCGAAAGATGCCATTGCTATCTTCAACTTCAATAAACGTAAATCAAGACTAGGAGCCTTACCCAAAAGAGACCTCCTTTCATCTGAAATCCTCACCGTAGAATCCCAACGTTCGGTAGAAACCACTCGCAGTACTATCGAACGGATTAAAAATGATATCATCATTTTTATAGGAAAATCTCCAGAAAATGATTACGAAATCACCTTAGCGGACTCTATTTCACTAACCAAGCCGAATTTCAATCAAAAAACGTTGATAAAAACAGCCATAGAAACCAGATCTGATTATAAAGCACTCCTCACGCAGTTAAGCAGTGCTAAAAATACGCTCAACGTCACAAAAGCCTCAAAACTTCCGAATTTAGCACTTTCCCTACAAGCTTCATTACTAGGAGCTGGAAAAAACATAGGGGCAAGCTTTACCAATATTGACCCCGCCAGTTCTAATAATTACAACCTCAACATTGGTCTTAATTTTAATGTCCGTACAGATCGTAAATGGTACCGCTCCGCCACCACTAGCTCAGAACTTGAAATTAATAAATTAGAGCTCCAAATCCAGCAAATGCGAGAAACCATTGAAACCAAGATCAAGCAAAATATCACCTCTTTAGAAGAAAACTATAATTTATTCCAAAAAAATAGGCAAATTCGTAACCTTACGAAAAATCGCTATGACATCGTTCGTGAAGACTATTACGATGGAATCATCGATTTTGCAAGTAATATCAACGTTAACCGCGAACTTATTCGTGCCCGTACCGCTTATCTTAATAGCAAACTAGCCTATGAAATCAATTTACTAGAATTTCAATATTTAACGGGAGAGTTTTATAGAATTTATGACCTTAAAGAAATGCGTAACCAAAAAATACTAGCAAAAGAGCTTAAATAATTTGCTCGCTTCAGCTATACATAATAACAGCTAGCTCTAATAGAGTAGATAACAGCCAGTTCTTAGAATAGAGGACGGATAAAGCGTTTCCCGCTTTATAATAAAGGAACGTTTCTCTAGAGTTTTCTTTTCTCTTTCTTAGCTCTTTTTCTTATAAGAACAAAAAAAAGAATGCTTTGCTTATTTTTGCTTATTAATAGGGTGAATAGGGCAAAAAAAGCTATTTGCTTATAATAATAGAATGATAAAGGATGTTTGCTTATAATGGGATGATAAAGGATGTTTGCTGAGTAATAGGATAAAATAACCATAAACTGTAACAAATAAACCCTTCATCATCTGCTTTCCTTCCTTATTCTATTGCTTTCTTCCATTTTATTACTTCCTTCCGTTTTAATACTTCCTTCCGTTTTAATACTTCCTTCTATTTTGTTACTTTCTTCCGTTTTGTCACTTTCTTCCATTTTATTGATTTATTGATCTCTTCATTGTTCATACTAAAATGATTCGCTTCTTCATCAATCAATACAAGGCTATTAATTTATTAGTCCTTCTCATCATTGGAGTGGGTATTTTCACGTTTATTGAGGGGAGAAAAGAAGAATTTCCAAATATTGGCATTGACGTCATCACTATTACCACCATTTATCCTGGGGCTTCTGCAGATAATGTGGAAAAATTGATCACGAGGAAGATAGAAAGTGAAATAGAAGGGATTGAAGGAGGGGAAGAGATTAGCTCATTTTCTAGTGAAGGGCGTTCTAGCATTCGCTTTGAGATAGATAGCGATGCTGGGCGTGAAAATGATGAAATCCTCGATGATATTAAAAAAGCCATAGATACACTTGATTTTCCAAATGGTGTAGAAGATCCTCTGGTAAGAAAGCTAGATTTTGCAACCGTTCGCATCAATATTGCTGTAGGATTTATTGGCGATACAGACGTTGAAACCCTTAAAAGCATTGCAAATCGCTTCCAAGATGATGCTGAAAACCTTAAAGGGGTGAGTAAAGTTGAAATTAACTACGCACCCAAGCTAGAGATCTGGGTTGAGATCATCCCAGAAAAACTCCGTGACTATCAATTGGAGCTCTCAGCCGTTATCAATGCCATCAAAGCACAAAATATCAACGTTCCCGCTGGGAAAATTAGCATCGAAGACAAGGAATTCTTTATAAAAACCAGTAAAGAATATCAATCGCTATCAGATATTGAAAACACCATTATTCGTGGTAATGATAGTGGACAACAAATTGTATTAAAAGACATTGCAACCATCAACTGGGCTCATGAAGAGCTTCGTTCTTATAGGAAAACACAAGGTGGAAAAAGCATCTGGCTCAATGTATTTAAAACTGCACAAGGCGACACCATTAAAGTAAGTAAAGCCGTTAAAGAACTCCTACTAACCTATGAAACAGAAGGCACCCTTCCCCAAGGAGTTATCACCACTACAACCGATGATGCTTCATTTTACGTGAAACGAAGACTCAATGTCCTCTCATCCAATGCCACCGTAGGGCTTCTGCTCGTCTTTCTCTGCATGATCATCTTCTTCAATCTTCGCGTCACACTTTGGACTATGCTAGGCATTCCCTTTTCGTTCTGTTTAGCTATTATACTAGCCTATAGCATGGGAATGACGTTAAATTTGATGACGATGTTTGGGCTCATCATTGTCGTTGGTATGATAGTCGACGATGCTATCATCGTTGCTGAGAGCATTTACGTACACATAGAAAAGGGAAAATCCTTTTACCAAGCCGCCATAGACGGAACTGAAGAAATGTTACTTCCCGTCCTTGCCATCATAGCAACGACTGTATTAGCATTTCTTCCATTACTAACGCTTCCTGGGGTTTTTGGGAGTATTTTAGGCTTTATCCCAAAAATCATCATTATCACGCTACTTTGTTCGCTCGTCGAGTGTCTTTTTGTCTTACCGGGTCATCTAGCACATCTAAAAGACAAGAAAAAACAACTTCCCGCTTCCGAAAAGTCAAAATTAAGCCCTATTCCTGCTACAAATCCTTCCATTCATTCCACACTAAATCATGCTAAAGAAGCCGTCCCTTCCCCGTCTGTAGCCGCTGAGCCATTAGCCACACCGCAAAAACGCCGTTGGTTTATGGTAGTCAACCGTTTTTATGAAAAAATACTAGTAAAAATAGTCAAACGACCGCTTCTCACGGCAAGTTCCTTTCTCGTGGTCTTATTATGTACAGCCTTTTTATTAGGACGTCAAGTTCCCTTTGTCTTCTTTCCAGGGACTATTGAAAGCATTTTTGTCGATATTGAACTACCCACTACTAGTGGTCTTAAAAAAACAGAAGCCGCCATCGATACGGCGGAAGCTAGAATTCGTGAAGCCACTGGAGACGGCAATGATGTTATCAATATCATTTCAACGGTGGGAAAAAATAGTAGCTCTAGATCTGCCAATTTCCAGAGTTATCTTGGCTCTATCCGCGTGGTTTTAGACGTTTCACGTGAGAAGACAGATGATGAGATCTCTGATATTATAGAAAAGGCAGTGACGGACATTCCAGGCGTGACACGCCATAAAGTCACAGCACGAAGACATGGTCCTCGTAGAAATACTCCCGTAGAAGTTTACGTTTCAGGTAATGATATTAAAGATATTCTCTTAGGGGTAGAAGAAGTCTATGCTTTTGTAAAAACTCTCCCCAATACAAGAGCCCACACAACGAGTTATGAAGAAGGAAAAGCAGAAATTAACATCCGTCCCAATATTTTGCTTGCAACCGAGCTCAATATCCGCTCAGAAGATATTGCCAATTCTGTACGCTATGCTTTTGGTGAGATCTCATCGACCACCCTAACGTCACTACCCGATTCGCTAGCACAGAATGACGATGAAGTTGATTTAATTGTTAAATATCAAGACGATCAAGGAAAAGTCTTAACGAATATTGATCTTACCCCTATTATGAATCAACGCGGTCAACTCATACCACTTAAAAACTTATCAAAAGTAGAATTTCAAAATAGCAGTGTTCGTTTGGTTAAAGAAGACGGGGATTTGTTCATTTCCGTGAGAGCACGCCTCAAGGAACAAAAAAACGTAAAATACAGTGCCACCACGCTAGGTAACCTCATCGAAGAGCAAATACCCAAGTGGACAACACAATTTCCCACCCTTACCTTTACCTTAAAAGGACAGCGTCAACGCCAAAATGAACTGATGGCAGGACTCCTTAAAGCACTTTTTCTAGCATTATTTGGTATTTACTTTGTCCTCACCATCATCTTCAGAAGCTATACTCAACCCCTACTCATCATGTCGATTATCCCCCTTGGTTTTGTGGGCGTTATTATTGGGCTCTTCTTTTCAAATGCACCGCTTGGACTCATGGCATTTTTAGGAGGCGTTGCCCTTATGGGAATAGTGGTCAATGATTCGCTTGTGATGATAGATAAGATCAATCGCCTTAGGCGAAATGATAAGTTAGACCTCCATTTGGCCGTTATTCAAGGTGCTAAAGTACGCATGCGTCCTATTTTAATGACCTCACTGACCACCGTTACGGGCATTGCTCCTTTAGCCTATGGATTAGTGGGACAGGAGCCATTTTTAACACCTATGGCTATTTCGCTTATGTGGGGACTTATTATAAGCACTTTATTATTACTGGTTCTCCTCCCAGCATTTTATATGATCCTCGATAATATGATGTCTGGTGTTTATAAATTATTAAAAAAAGAGTACTCCATCATGCCCAAACATACTCTTCATACAAAAACAAATGTACTCTAAAACCATAAATACTGATTATTTAAAGGTTATAAATAATGATTATTTAGAAATTTAATAATAGATAACTTGATTATAGATAAAAGTTCTATTATTATATAAAAGTACTAGATAATACAAATAACCGTAAAATTAAAATTATTGCAAAATTATTCATCTTCTTATGAGCGCTAAAAGCATAATAAAATTCTTCATCAATCAATATAAAGCCGTCAATTTATTAGTCATCCTCATTATAGGTTTTGGGGTCTTTACGTTTGTAACGGGACGTAAGGAGGGATTTCCTAATATAGGACTGGATCAGATCAATATCTCAACGGCTTATCCAGGGGCATCTGCAGATGATGTTGAAAAACTAGTCACAGAAAAGATAGAAAATGAAATAGCTAATATAGAAGGGGCTAAGCTAATAAAATCTTATTCTAGTGAAGGACTCTCTATTATCAATTTTGAAATAGATCGCGATGCTGATAGGGATAATAGTGAAATAATTGATGACATTACTGCTGAAATTGATGCCATCACTTTTCCTGAAAACGTAGAAGATACTAGTATTGTAGAACTTGATTTTGCAACCGTTACACCCAATATTACAGTGGGCTTTATAGGTGAAACGGACATTGAAAAGATCAAGGACGTGGCGAATCAGTTTAAAGACGATGCTAAAAAGTTGGAAGGAGTGAGTAAAGTTGAGCTCAAAAACTATCCAGAACTGCAAATTTGGGTAGAAGTCACACCCCAGAAGCTTAGTGAACATGAAATAGAACTCGAAACGGTTATTCGTGCCATTCAATCACAAAATATCAATATCCCTGCTGGAAAAATTGATCTCGAAGGCAAGGAATTTTTTATCAAAACCAGTAAAGAGTATCAAAATATTAATGACATAAAAAATACGATTATCCGTGGCAACGATAGCGGACAATACGTCTTACTCAAAGATATAGCCAATGTCCGTTGGGCTCATGAAGAACTCCTTTCTTATAGAAGGGTTCAAGGCGGTAATAGTGTCTGGATGGATGTATTTAAAACACCTAATGGCGATGCTATTACCGTAAGCGATAGTGTTAAAGATCTTCTCGAAACCTATAAAACAAATGGTTTACTTCCTAGTAACATTGAAACCGCTACTACCGATGACATCGCTTTTTACGTCAAACGCAGGCTTAATGTATTATCTTCCAATGGTACGGTTGGATTACTGCTCGTTTTCCTCTGTATGATCATTTTCTTCAATCTCCGCGTAACGTTATGGACGCTTTTAGGAATTCCATTTTCGTTCTGTCTTGCTATTATTTTAGCTTATAGTATGGGTCTCACCTTAAATTTGATGACAATGTTTGGATTGATCATTGTTGTTGGAATGATAGTCGATGATGCTATTATCATTTCTGAGAGCATTTATTCGCACGTAGAGAAAGGTGTCCCCTTTTATGAGGCCGCCGTAATTGGAACTCGTGAAATGTTGATACCCGTTATAGCTATTATTGCAACGAGTACCCTTGCATTTCTTCCCTTAGTCACACTTCCTGGCATTTTTGGCGATGTTTTGGGCATTATTCCAAAAATTATCATTATCACGCTTTTATGCTCATTAGTAGAGTGTCTTTTTGTCTTACCGGGTCATCTCGCACACCTTAAAAATAAAAAAGTCCAAGCAAAGCCCATAAATCCTATAAATTCCACATCATCCTCGGAAGAAAGCCCCATAATAGCCTCTCAGACAAGCACAGAGCCTCATAGCACGCCTTCTACATCCCTTTATGGTAAAAATAGCAACGAAAGCAATGAAAACAGTGTGAAAGACTTTACAGCAGCTTCCACGTCTTCTACGTCCTTTTCTGAAAACAATAACGAAAACCTTACAACAGATACGGATAATACGATTGATACAGTTGATGCGGCAAATACTCACCCTGCTACGGAAAATCAAAAACCCAAAAAACAACGCCGTTGGTTCATTTTTCTGAATAATCTCTATGAAAAGCTACTTATACGGATAGTGAAGCGACCTTTCTTGACCGCTAGCCTCTTTTTAGTCACCTTAATAGGCACTGCATTTATACTTGGAAGGCAAATACCCTTTGTTTTCTTCCCGGGGGACGCTGAAAGCATTCTTATCGATATTGAAACCCCGAGCTACAATAGCCTAGAATCCACGCAAGCCGTCATCGATCGAGCTGAAGTCAAAATTCGTAAAGCCACAGCAGAAAGTCCTTACGTCATCAACGTTATCTCAACTGTAGGAAGAGACAGCACCTATAATGACGTCCCCAATTTTCAAAGTTACCTAGGCAATATCCGCGTGGTTTTAGATGTCTCACGTGAAGTGACCGATGAAGAAATAACCGAACTAATAGAAAACGCAATGGTGGGTATTCCAGGCATTGATGCCTATAAAGTTACACTCCTAAAAGGTGGTCCTCCTGCTGGAAAACCCATAGACGTCTACGTTTCAGGCGATTCTATAGATGATATCCTAAAAGCAACAGAAGAAGTCTACGCATTTATTAGCACCCTCCCCAATACAAAAGCCCATGCCACGAGCTATCAAGCAGGAAAAGAAGAGATCAATATCAATCCCAATCCAACACTTTCCTCGCTCCTCAATGTCAATTTAAGAGATATTGCGAATTCTGTGCGTTATGCTTTTTCTGAAAATTCTTCTACCACCATTACTTCGCTCTCTTCCTTCAGTACAAATGACGATGAAATTGACCTTATCGTCAAATACCGTAATAATGAAGCAAAGGTCATGGATGATATCAAGGCAACGCCCGTACGCAATCAACGCGGATTAAATATTCCACTCAAAAATATCTCGAAAATTGAATTTGAGAAGAGTAGCGGTCGTTTGGTTAAAGAAGATGGCGATATCTTTATTTCCGTGAATGCCCTCTTAAAAGAGGAAAAAAACATTGAATATAACGTCAATGTTTTAAATGCAATGATCAGTGAAAAAATCCCCGAATGGAAAAAACTCCACCCAGACCTAGATTTCACCCCTAAAGGGGCACAGGAAAGTCAAGATGAATTAGCCGCAGGCATCATTAAAGCACTTTTACTTGCCATTTTTGGCATTTATTTCGTCCTCACCATTATCTTTAAAAGTTATACGCAACCTATCATCATCATGTCCATTATTCCACTTGGTTTTGTGGGCGTTATCATTGGTCTTTTCATCACGGGAACGGCTATTGGTCTTATGCCTTTCCTTGGAGGAGTTGCCCTTATGGGAATTGTGGTCAATGATTCGCTTGTGATGATAGATAAGATCAATAGACTCAGACGTCATGATAAGTTAGACCTGAAAACTGCGGTTGTTAAAGGGGCAAAATTACGCATGCGTCCTATTATGATGACGTCTTTAACCACTATTGTTGGCATTGCTCCTCTGGCATACGGTCTCCTAGGGGAAGAACCATTTCTAGCGCCTATGGCTATTTCTCTCATGTGGGGACTCATTGTAAGCACTTTTCTCTTGCTGATTCTCCTCCCTTCTTTCTATCTCATTGCGGATATCATATTAAGTTTCTTATATAAATTAGTTAAAAAAGAATATACCCTAATCGACCCCAATGACCCCCATTCCGCTCAAGAGAACTAAAAAATAACCTCACCGCAACCTCCGTCCCCGTAACTTTATAACACTTTATGACTACGAGAAGACGTCGCAAACAGGGTTATTATGCTGTGCATCTTCCAGAAGAGGGGAATCAGTATATTTTAGAGAGTTGGGAAGAATGTGAAGCAATGGTTAAAGGACGTACCCACGCCCAGTATAAGAAATTTCTCTCACGAGAAGCCGCAAATAACTATCTAACACACCTTACTTCAGTAAATTCAGCAAAAATAAGCCAATCTAAAAAAAGCCAACCGCAAATAACCCAATCTCAAAAAAAATCACCCCATTTTCAATCACCCTATTTACATTTAGTAGCAGAAACAGAAGAGAAAACACCACTAAAACAGGGAGCACAAAAAGAACCTAAACAAGTTCATTATGCCGTTTATTTACCGGAAAGCAATACTTCACATATTGTAAAAACCTGGGATGAATGCGCGAAACTTAGTAAAAATGTCTCCAATGCCCGTTATAAGAAATTACAGTCCTATAGTGAAGCCAAGATCTATCTCGAACATTTAACGAATCCTACACAAAAACACCATTTCGCCCCGTACATTCCCAACGTCAAAACCCCAAAACCCCTTCCCGCTTCGCTCATTCTAAAAGCCGAGCATCAATGGAATATTTACACAGACGGGAGCAGTATTCATGCCAATCCCTACGTAGCATGGGGATGGTGTCTTATTTGCGATGAAACCACGCTTATAGGCGAACGTGTAGGATTTAAGCTAAATTCTGGAACGTCTAACATTGAAGCGGAATTAGCTGCTGTTTTAGATGCTGCACAAACCGTAAAAATGCTACTTGAAAACCCCAACCTTCCCTTGCCACTTTCAAAAGAAGCGAGCTATTCTTCTATTCTAGCGAATGAAGACCCCACTCAAAATTTAATGAATAAAGGACTCTTTCCAAATCCAGCAAATAAAGAAAGTATTCAAACTCCAGTAAATAAAGAACCCCTGCAAAATTCAGTAAATAAAAGTTTTATGCAAAACGGAGCAAATGAAGCCTCCACTCAACATCTAGTAAATAAAGGAAGCATGCAAAATCCAGCAAATAAAGAACCCCTGCAAAATCCAGTAAATAAAAGTTTTATGCAAAACGGAGCAAATGAAGCCTCCACTCAACATCTAGAAAGCAAAGAATTTATTCAAAAAAATCAGAAAAACCAACCTCATAAGGAAGTAGGTATTCATCAGCATAAAACACGTGAAAAGTTGGCTTCAACTGTAACCATTAGTTATGATTACATTGGTGTAGAAAAGTGGGCAACTAATGAATGGAAAGCCAAAACTCCCCTTACAAAACGCTATCAAGAAGCTATTAAGCCTTTTTTACCGTATATTCAGTTTAATAAAGTACGAGCCCATGGTGCGAATCCATGGAATGATAGAGTTGATAAGCTAGTCCGCTTTCAGCTTGAAAATCACTTGCTCACTTCCTAACACATAGTTCAGGATGTTTATTGATAGCTTCCTAACATCCCAATATGCTACGAATATATACTACGAAACTATGGTGCAAATATTATAGTGCAAATCCATGGAATGCTAGAATCTGATAAGCTAGTCCGCTTTCAACTTGAAAATCACTTGCCCACTTCCTAACACATAGTTCAGGATGTTTATTGATAGCTTCCTAACGCAAAATACTTAAACTGCTTTATAAGGCTAGTAATCCTCAAATTATTTTATAAGACTATTAAACCCTAAATTATTTTATAAGGCTTTATGGGGAAGCTTTATTTAAAGATTTTTTTAAACTTTTTAAGCACTTTAGCACCCACCAATGCTCCTAAATCACTAGCCACCCGTTCTAATTCTTCTAAAACCGTGCTATCGGTAAAGGATTTATTAAAATAACTATCCGTTATCAGGTACGGTGACGTCTTATCATAGAGAATGTACTTTGATAAAAGGGATATTTTACGGCTTGCAACTTTTTTTCCCGCTTTATCGAAGAGAATCACCTTTTTTTTCATGCGTTGATCCACAACAGAGTATTTCATCGTTATTGCCATAAAATAATCATACTTATTGCCCGTATTTGCCCCCATTATCTTAAATAATTCTACTTGTTGTTCTTTCTTTAACCCCGTAAACCCCAGCACGTCATTAGCAAGATACCTATAATGCTTCGTATTCTCTGAAAAATTGACCCATTTAAACGTCTCTTCAGCAGTAGTAAGAACTTCTTCCAATAAAGAAAGATCCTTAGAGGTGAACATTGAAACCGTTAAACCTGTTTCAGCTTGACTACTATTTAATGTATCCATAAAACTACGCAAATACGCACGTACAAAGAAATCGCTAGCAGGATATTCACTGTAATAATACTTGTTTCGTCCTTTTTCCGCTAAATAGGCATCACTATCCACATAAACCATCAGAATCTCCCCGCTAGGTTGACTAGCACAAGCCGTAAAACTAAAGATTCCTATACATAAGAAAACCCCCAAAAACCCTCTTCTAAAGATCCCCCATAAATTAAATGAAAAGACCCCAAAAAACCCTTTCCTAAAGATTTGCCATAAATTAATAATGTTTTTCATAATACCCTAAAATAAATCAAATATAACCTTTAATAACTAATAATCATTGCCATAACCATTACCAACTAATAACCCATTAACTCTAATAATTGATATTTTTTTAACTAAGAATTTCAATCAATTAGCTTTCCTTCACACCTAAGAATTTCAATCGTTAACCACCTTCACCAAGAATTTCAGCAAATTAGCTTTCCTTCACACCCCTAAGAATTTCAATCGTTAACCACCTTCACCAAGAATTTCAATCAATTAGCTTTCCTTCACACCCAAGAATTTTAGTCGTTAGCCACCTTCACCAAGAATTTCAGCAAATTAGCTTTCCTTCACCCGCCCCAAAAAAAGTTTCAATTAATTAGCCTTTTTCATTAAATTCACTAAGAGCTTTAAGTGTGGCATCTAAAATAAATACCCGAAGTGTCTTAGATGATGACTTAACGGAAGATGAAGCGTCAACTTCTGATCCTCCCGCTAAAGATTGTTCGTTAGTAGATGAATTGACTTCTTCAGTTTCCTGAGTTTCTTCAACTTTTCTATCATCTTCAGCTACTTCTGTAGAAGCAATTTGGGTAGATCTTCTGGATGAAAGATCGCTTTGCTTAGAAACTTGTAATGCTAATAGTTGTGGACGGAGCAATTCTAACCGTTTCAGTATTGCATCAGGGTTTTGACTTGACTTCGCAAAACTACCTATACAGGAAAGTGCTGCTGCAAAGACTTCATCTGCTGGATCTAATAACTTTTTCTCACAAATAGGTAGAAAATCATCCTTAAAACGTTCTACGTAGGGAGAATCCTCTGAATTGGCTGGAGAGCTATCATCACTAACATTACTATCATCACTAACATTACCAACATTATTAAGCGAACAATCCGCTTCTTCCTTTAGCGAATGTTCTAAAAGCCTGAGTGTATAAACAAATATTTCAATTTTAGCCTGTTTATCAGTAAAACTGCTATCATCTGCTCCTAAAACCGTTTGAAAAAAGGGGATGGTTTGCTCTCTTAACTGTAACCCGTGACTTAATCCTTGAAGAATGATATTTCGATGATTAAAGTCATTTTTTTCGTCATCATAGCGTTTTAACAAAAATTGCTCTACGTAAGCAAGATCGGCTTCCCACATGGGAAGTTTTTTATTGTAAGCGGCTGAACTTTGCTTTCTTTCCCCTACGCAGTAGATATTAGCGATAAGTGTTTGATAATACCCTCCCAATCTACTGAGACTGGCGTACTGAATATCGCGATTCCCCTCTGTCACAGCCTCTACAAATACTGGAATAGTGGTGTGTACGTCTTTCTTATAGAAAGCCTTCACTTCGGTAATAGTGCGAATACCCTGATATTTGGCACAAGCCATCATACTGAGAACTACTACGCTCCCTAGTAAAATTAACAGACTTCGCTTAAAGAATATTCGCTTAAAGAGTATTTGTTTAAAGAATATTCGCTTAAAGAATATTCGCTTAAAGTTTCTAAGGATTTTATAGCTTTTAAGGCTTTTTTTTACTAGATTTCTCACACACCTCCCCTCAATTCATTCATCATCATATAGCTTTTATTCATAGTGGTATAAAATACTTAATTTATAGTGGGATAAAATACTTAATTCATAGTGGGATAAAATACTTAATTCATAGTGGGATAAAATACTTAATTCATAGTGGGATAAAATACTTAATTTATAGTGATAAGTAACGTTCGCACAACATTTACCACCCAATTTAAGCAAAAAAATTATTAAAATTGATTAATTAATTTAAAATCAGTTAAATTTAAGCTAAACCCGCCTTCAACCCAAACTAGCTTTAAGCAAAAAATTAGTTAAACCCTGCTTTAAGTTAAAATCAGTTAAACCTTACTTTAAGTTAAAATCAGTTAAACCTTGCTTTAAGTTAAAATCAGTTAAACCCTGCTTTAAGTTAAAATCAGTTAAACCTTGCTTTAAGTTAAAAATAGTTAAATTCTACTTTAAGTTAAAAATAGTTAAACCCTGCCTTTAAGCTAAAAATAGTTAAATTTAAGTTTGAAATCAGTTAAATTTGAGCTAAGATTAAACGTCGACCACCACTTTTCCAGATAAAATACGTGCTTGACACATAAGGCGTTCATCACGCTCCAACCCAAATATTTTCTCTTTTTCAGAATAGGCACTCATATTCTCCATCCCTTCAACAATTCGTGTCAAACAAGTTCCACAATTGCCTTCAGTACAACTAAAGGGAATCCCTAGTTCTTCAGCGTGTTCTACTAGACTTTCATTCTCTGTTATAGAAATAGTCTTAATTCCATCCGAAAGTTCAGCCATTATCTACTTTATATCCTCACAATCTCATATAATTACTATATTTTATAATACATTTCACTCTCTATCATAAGAATTTCTTATACTTTTTAGCTTGTTTAATATAGCCTTAGCAAAAGTAGTAGCCATTTCCCCCCAGTAGCTACTTTAAGCAACTGTTTTCCCCCGCTCCGAGCCGCTATTTTCCGCCTCTCTCGCACTTCTTTATGATATTGTAGCCGCTATTTTCCCTGAGTAGAGCTATTTTTCCCCTCTCTTACTCTTCTTTATGGTCTTATAGCCGCTATTTTCCCCCGCTCTTGATATTTTGATATTATTCTACTAGCTCTTAGCTCTCTTATGATTTTTTGCCTACCCTTCTAGTTAAAACCTATGCCACCACTATGCTACTACTATGCCACTACTAGGCTATTACTACAACTACTGCTAGGCTACTACACTAAGCTATAAATTATGTATAATACTTTCTACATTACCCCAAAATCATGTAAGATTATGCAAGATTATGTATACTTTCTACATTAGCCCAAAATCATGCAAGAAATAGCCTTAGATAATCAAAAACGCTAGCTCGAAGAAACGCTATCCCAAAGAAAAGCTATCCTCAAAGAAAAGCTATTTCAAAGAAATCAGTGAAATAATAATCGGATCAATAAAACAATAATCGGCTAACTGGGCATTTATTAAGTTAAAAGTTGATAGACGTCCCGCTATTTACATCAAAATCTCTATATTTCTGCTTAGAAGTTGTGAATTTAGAGATTATTTCATGCAAATAATCGGTTGCTACATAAGATATTTGAAAGTTTCCTACCTTCTGAGCAATTCTCGTATAAGAGATTCCCAATTGAACTGCAATTGCATAATTGCCGGCAACGGGTTCATTATAACGATAATTATCAGTTGCGTAGAAACGTGGAAAAGTTTCATAAAGCTTTTCAGCTTCTAGATTATCTCCCATAATAACAGAGCGTTTATACTTGGGAGAGCCATATTTTTTATAAATTTTATCACGAACTCGTTCGGTTAAACTAAGAGGTGATTCCATAAAATCACCCACCTTATCATCCCTATAATTATACGTTAAGGAAATAGCAAACAAGCGAAAAACATTTACATCATTAAGCCCTCTATTAAAGAACGTCAATTTTATCTCCCAAGGCTGGTTGTTTTCCATACTAGCGGGTACTGTTACCAGTTTGAAATCATTTTTATATACTTCACTCAAGTGATAAATACGTGTAGGAAGACCTTTTTCAATAATTTTAGCTAGGAATTCTTCCATATTCTGATTAAGGATTGTAAACCCGTAATGTTTATTATTAGCGTTGTTATAAAATACAAAATCATGGTTCACGGCTGGAGGAAAGGCGTAAATATCTGAATCAAACTCTTCTAATGTTACGCCTTCCGTGAGTCCTAGTTCATCTAACTTAGTTTTAACCTCTTCCAGTGTCATGAAAAAATGAATGCTATCAAAACCATAAATATATTCCTTAGCAATTTGCTTCTCATAGGCTTCTAATTTAAAGTTTCTAGGCTGATACCCTTTATCAACTTCATCGGGTGTTTGCCCAACTAGCCAGTTAGTGGTTAAAAATACTAGCACTAAGCAAGCTAAAACACCTCTTTTTAGCATATTTTTAAAGGTTTGAAGTGGTGATTTCATATATCCTGATATTTCTACTGTATTCACATATCCTGACATTTTTTTATTGTACTGTTCTTTCATCGTGTATTTCCTCAATTGATTGATATAAATAACTCTAAGATTATATTACATTTAAGATTATTTTCTAGTATTTTTAGCACTATTTAGCACTATTTAGCATTACTTAGACTATTTATGATTATTTATGATTATTCGTTACTATTTACTACTTTCTCTAGTTCTTTTCTTAAAACCCTTTTAAAATCGCTCACTCTTAAAGTCCCTAAACTCGCTTGCATCCAGCACCTGTCTTCGTCTACTCCTTAACAACCGCTACAAAACCCCCTAATATTCGCCTGCCCCTTAAAACTGCTAAACTCACTTGTCTCCGACCTGCCCTCGCCTGCCCCTTAAAATCGCTCACTCTTACCCTCCCTAAACTTGCTACACCCCTTAAAATCACTACAAAACCGCCTAAACTCGCCTGCCCCTGCCCCTAAACTCGCCTACCCCCCCCCATAAGTTATAAAAAAGTAAGAGAAGTTTCAGAGCCTATAAGCTGGATTCTGTAATAGAAGTTCATTTATCTGCTTTTGTCCATTGCTGTCAAAATGTAGCGATCCACCTTGCTGTCAAGAAACTTTCATTTCTTAAGATGTGATTATCATCTCCTCATAAAATACCTTAATACTCTCGTATGTTAGCACTTTTAGAAACAACACGTTTAATCTTGCTCCAGATGGGGTTTACCATACCAATCTTATTACTAAAATTGTGGGGGTCTCTTACACCTCCATTTCACCATTGCATCCTAATGACTCATGACTCGTAGTGAGTAAAAGTCTAAAAAACTTATCAAAATTCCTCATCAGAGACCTTTCGCAAAGCTTTAATTAGGTTAGCTGTGTATTTTCTGCGGCACTTTCCATATTGACTACTAAGCATTTACCGAAATAAATACCCAGTCAACTCCAGTTATTAGCTGGCATCTTTAATCATAGGAGTCCAGACTTTCCTCGTAAATTAACATTTTAAACATTGCATTAGCCTATAAAAACAACTTATTATAGCCGAAACCATAATAAATTTTCTAGTGCTAAGCAAGTCTTATAATTTAACGCGAACTTCCGACTTTAAAACCTCTCTTAGTATAATTATATACCTAAAATTACTATTTAATTGGGATATTTTTGGGACTTTTTGGGGTATTTTGGGATATTTTTTAAAAAATTGCTTTTATAACCACTCACCCCACCCACCTTTATCCACTTTACACCTTTTATTTAGCATTTCCCATATTATAATATACGTAATTATTAACGAGTCTTATTCCTTTATACACTCGTTAAAATTAGTTTTATGTACTTTTACTAAACTCTATACAGTCAGAATCCTAAAAAAATTCTATTTTTTTAAAAAATAATAAATATATCCCTTTTTTCCTTCTTTATCCCTTAATAAACGGTTATTACCTTAGGAAAAATAACTAATTTTTGAGAATGTACCATGAAAAACATATACCAAGTAGCAGTCATAGGAGCAGGTAGAATTGGCAGGCTCCATATAGCAAACATTCAACGCTATATTAAGAATATTCACATCAAAACAGTGGTAGAAGCCTTTCCAGACGACACACTTCCCGCCTGGGCAAAATCCGTAGGAATAGAAGACATTCAAACAGATTATAAGTCCGTTATTGCTGACCCTAAGATAGATATTATCTTTATATGTAGCTCCACCAACACCCATGCAGATATCATTGATCAGGCAAGTGGTAACGGAAAGCATATTTTCTGTGAAAAACCTATCGATCTCTCCATCAAACGTGCTTTAGAATCTCGTAAAAACGTTGAAAAAAGTGGGATTAAATTTCAAATAGGGTTTAATCGTCGCTTCGATCACAATTTTATAGCCATGCGAGAGCAAATTCGTGATGGAAAGATTGGAACGGTGCGAATGCTCCGTATTACCTCACGCGACCCTAGTGCCCCACCAGAAAGCTATATCAAGGTCTCTGGAAGTATTTTTTACGATATGACTATTCATGACTTTGATATGCTCCGCTACCTTTCAGGAAGTGAAGTCCTAGAAATTCACGCTAGAGGAGCCGCTCTTATCAACGATATCACCCCTCGTTATAATGATTGCGATAGTGCTATTATTTCTATGAAATTAGCAAATGGCGGATTAGCCTATATTGAAAATTCACGCGAAACCGCTTACGGTTACGACCAACGTGCAGAAGTCCTAGGAAGTAAAGGCATGCTCCAAGCTAGTAATGATTACCCTTCTACCGTTACGCATTTTGGCGAAAAAGGACGCTTGGCTGATAAACCCTTCTATTTCTTCTTAGAACGCTATAATCAGTCCTTTATCGATGAAATTCGTAGCTTTATCAAGAGCATTGAAGACGATAAACCTGTTCTCGTCAATATAGATGATGGCATTAAACCGCTTTTTATAGCAGAAGCCGCTAAACGTTCCTTCCAAAAACAGACTAATATTGTCTTAAATGACGTCATTAAGGAATTTAGCTAATATTGATTATATAGACCCACCACCCCACTAGTTGCTAGCCATATCCTATAGAATATTAGAGGATATTATAGGATATTTAGGTTTTATAGAATTATTGAGTATTCAAATCTTATAGAATTATTGAGTATTCTCAAATCTTATAGAATACGCCCCCACCGATGACGTAATAAGCCCATCGATGAGAATATCCTTTATAGATAAAGTATCCTAAAGAAATAGCCCTTATTGAGTATTTAAGCCTTATAGAATCATTGAGTATTCTCAAGCCTTATAGAATACGCCCAGAATACGCCCCCACCGATGACGTAATAAGCTTTATCGATGAGAATATCCTTTATAGATAAGTATCCTAAAGAAATAGCCCTTATTGAGTATTTGAGTATTCAAATCTTATAGAATACGCCCCCACCGATGACGTAATAACCTCATCGATGAGAATATCCTTTATAGATAAAAAATCCTAAAGAAATAGCCCTTATAATAAGTATCCCTAAAACCACCCCTTAAAAAATATTGTTAAAACCACCTCTTATTTAAAGGTAATTTATAGCATATTCCTTATATTTAAGGCAGTTTATAGCATATTCCTTATATTAATGCAGTTTATGGCATATTCCGTGTTAAGGAAATCTTAAATTTTTATAAAAATTAAGATTTCAATCTAAGAATCTCTTCTAACATAATATCCGATGTGGTAATAGAACGAGAATTCGCTTGAAAACCACGCTGTGTGACTATCATATCGGTAAACTGTTCAGCCAAATCTACATTAGACATTTCAAGGGTACCAGCCTTAACTTTTCCTACACCCTGTGTATTGGGAGCAGAAATCTGAGCAATACCCGAGTTATTGGTCTCAGAAAAGTAAGTCTCACCTTCTCGTTCCAATCCACCCGGATTGACAAACGCAGCTAAGGCAACTTGCCCTAAATCACGCCGAGCACCATTGGTGTAACTTCCCACAATGATTCCACTATCATTAATGCTAAAATTTTCAAGATATCCCAATGCCGTTCCATCTTGAAAATAGGCTTTCGTAGTAGAAGTCGCTGCAAATTGGGTAATTCCATTGTAAAGACCTGCTGTACCTAATGAAAGCGAAATAACAGAAGGATCGCTTCCTGGGGCCGTGAAATTGAGGTCAATTTCTAATTCTTCTCCAGGTGCTCCAATCACCGTTCCATTAATAGGGTCGATAAGTGCTTCAGGCGATCCCGCCGTATCAAATCGCATAATAAAGTCATTGGTCACGTCGTTTGGATTGGTCCGAGCCAGTACATTTCCAATAGGATTTGCATCGGTATCAAAAACTTGCGTGGTCACACGCCATTCATTAGGAATTTCAACTCCATTGACATCCGTATTTTTAAAGAAATTAAGCACCAATTCATGAGGTTCACCACGACTATCATAAACTTTGATAGAACTACGCCAATTTCCTTCAATAACTTGACTGTCACTTGCATTGGGAGGAATAACGGGGGTTAGTAAATTTAAGTTTGATCTGTAGCGTACAACCGTAGTGGCTTCAGCAGGTTCTTTTTGACCAAGCGGAACTATCAAATCTTCTAACGAACTGCTGGTATCGATAACCGTACTGCCATCTAAATTAGTACGAGCTTGAAATCCTTGCACACGATAACCCGTTGCCTGATTCACTAATACGCCATCTGCATCTAAGGAATACGCTCCCGCACGAGTATACAGTAGGTTTTCACCCGAACGATTGACAAAAAATCCATTCCCGACAACCGCTAAATCCGTATTCACGCCCGTTGTCTGTAGCGACCCTTGATTGTGAATGGTGTCGATGGCGGCTATTTGCATCCCCAATCCTACTTGTTTAGGATTGATCCCACCGCGTTCTTCTCTAGGTCGTGCCGCTCCTGATATTCGTTGTGAAAGGAGGTCTTGGAAGGTGACTCGTCCTTTCTTATAGCCATGTGTGTTCACATTGCTCACGTTATGACCTATAACGTCCATACGTGTTTGATGATTATTAAGCCCTGAAACCCCAGAGAATAGTGATCGCATCATAATGATCAGTTCCTATAATTTTCTTGCAACTAGTATTTTATATAACGAACCTTCATAAAAAGCTCTTATTTTTAGTTATTTCTTCGTTTGTTTGGTTATTTCTTTGTCGTTTGGTTAATTCTTTGTTTGTGTTATTTCTCTATTTTTTAAGCTTTATTTAGCTTTATTCAACGTTTTTACTTAAATCTCTTCAGTTTTTCCTTTTACTTAAATCTCTTCAGTTTTTCCTTTTACTTAAATCTCTTCAGTTTTTCCTTTTACTTAAATCTCTTCAGTTTTTCTTATAGCCTAGCCTTTATTTAGTCTTTACAGCTGTTTTTTCTTTAGAACGTGCCTCAGCGGGCGCAGACACTGGTGCTATATCTCCCACAAGCGGGACCACTGCTGATTGAACTTTATCTGGAGAAGCACTAGAAGCCGATATTTTAATATTCGTTTCATAATTTGCTTGAATATCTTTAGATTGTTTTGCTGTGGGGAGAAGATTAGTATCAATATTCTGAGAGAGGTTCGGAGGATTAATATTCTGCGAAAGATTCGGAGGATTAATATTCTGAGAGATCTTCGAAGGATTGGTATTCTGAGAGGGGTTAGAAAGGGTATTTTCTGCGGAATTATTTCTTGCAGTAGCTGTTTGAGGTGCTGTCCGTTCTTTAACCGAGACAATGTACTCCCATTCTACGCGTTTATCTCCTACCACTATCATAGGTTCACCTGTACGACTGAGTAAAACTCCTTCCGCTTCTCCAGTCACGTACGTCTCACTAGATTCATCATAATAAGAGACTTCTTTTCCAATCATAGAAAACATTGGCATGACAGCAATATCCTTTTTAAGTTCTCCCATCGTTGTACTCATATTCTTCATCTGCTCTAAAGCAGTAAATTGTGCCATTTGTGCCACAAATTCCGTATTCTTCATAGGTGCTAATGGGTCCTGCTTCGACATCTGTATAGTAAGCAGCCTAAGAAAAGCGTCTTTATCCAAACTTTCACCAGTTCTACGCCCTTCTTTCTGTTTTAATTGGGCGTTAAAGCTAGAAACTTCTTTTTTAAGATTACTAAGTTCCTGTCCTGTGATTCTTGTTTCCATTTTAAGTAAATCCTTCTTTTTTTAAAAAATCCTTCGCTTTCATCTAGCTAGCTATTATTGACATATCATATATTTATTATTTACATTGCTATTTCTAAGCATTTCTAAGCGTTTCTAAGCGTTTCTAAGCGTTTCTAAGCGTTTCTAAGCGTTTCTAAGCGTTTCTACGTATTTTCAACTATTTCTAAGTATTTCTATAAAAGTAGCGTTCAAATAATAAGAGAAAGTGAGCCTTCACTCAGTACTAGTGATGGGTGATTAATGGTCTCTCTAAGGTCTACAACGTCATGCTCCTTTTCACCATTATTTCCTCTAAAATTCTCCCATCTATCATGAGCTGTTTTTTCGTTCTGATAGCGTTCTGCTCCCTCACGGTATTCAATTTCAACATCTAAATCTGTTAAATCAATATTTTCGTTAGCCAATTGGGTTTTAATATCCGAAAGCTGATCTTCCACCATTCCTTTTACCGAAGCATTTTCCACTATAAGTTTCACCGAAAATTGCTCGTTTGCTTTCTTCATGAGCACAGAAACTTGCCCAAGATTCTCTGGTTTGAGGGTGAGTGTAAATATTTCACGACCCCCTACTAAAGCCGTTTTTATGCCCCCTACTATTTTATTCAGTAATACTGAAGGACTAATACGCGACGTAAAGGGATTAAATTCATGCGTTGCAGTAATACGGGCACTCCCATTTCCCCCCAATCCACTTGAAATTGGTAAATCTTGAAGTGGTGTTTTCTGAGAACCGTTCAAATGATCACTTTTTCCACTATATCCACTATATCGTTTGCTATTATTATAAGCATTATAAAAATCATTATTATACTGAAGTCCTCCGTGACCACCCAATTGACTCAATTGCCCTGTTTGTCCTAATTGACCTGTTTGACCTGTTTGACCTGTTTGTCCGTGGTGGTGGTGAGAGTGTCCCTGCCCTCCGTTCATGAGTCCTTGTTTGCTTAGACCTGTTAGGGACGTTAGATTTTGAGAAGATAATAATTGCTTCTGCCCTAATAATTGCTCGGTTTCACTTTTTAGCAACGTTTTTCCTTCAGCACCTTTTCCTGCTTTAAATCCAATGACTTCTTCATTTCCAGCTGCTAAGGCAAGTTCCGACTGTTTTGTAAAATGCCCCAACGTTTCACTTATTTTGGCGATTGAGTAGTTCGAAAAACCCCTTTAACTGAGCCAATTTCCCTGCTTCTCCAGTCATATTCGCTTCTGAGAAACCGAGCAAGGATTCTGCTCCTTCCATTTTACCAGTAGCAATGGTAGCAGAGATCATTTGTAGCAACTTCGTGGCACTTTGTTCGAATGCAGCTAATTCTGCCATACCCCCCTTAGTACTAGCCCCTAATAAATGCTCTAAATTTCCTGCATTCCCCGCATTTCCATGACTAGCCGTTCCTAATTCCGCTAAAAACGTGCCATTTCTAAGTAAGTTCATAGCAGCTGCTGATAAATGAGCACCCCCACCACCAGCTCCGCCAACTCCATTTCCCCAAGCAAATAAGCCATTAGAACCATTATATCCATTGGATCCATTAGACGAAGACCCCGCAGCTTGTGCCGTGCCTTGTCCTTGAATATTGCCTAGTACCGCGAGTAATTCTTCTAAAATTTCACGTCCTTTAGTAAGAAGTTCTTCAGAACTTGTTTGATTCACCCCTTCTGCTTCAAGTGTTTTATTATAATCCACTGCCCACTGATTGAGTTTATGGTGAAGGTCTTGAAGTTTTTGAATATTTTCCTTACTTTCTAAGGCTTTATCCTCTTTAGTAGCTGTTTTCCTTGCTCCTTGGCTTCTGGTGGCTTCACGATGAGCCGTTTCTGAGGTGGCTTGCTTAGATTTAGCACTGGAATGGGGTTCTACTCTTGTTTGCTTAGCTAAATTTGAAGTATTTCTATAACTATCACGAATAGCTGCTAATGAAGATTGGCTACGGGTACTTTCTCCATGGATAGCAGAATACTGTGCTGCTAAGGGGCTAGATGGGCTAGATGAAGTGCTTTCAAATACATTAAAACGGGTGCTTAGGTTGGACGTCAGTGCATTTTTTGATAAATGCCCTGATAGTTGACTTGATAACTGGTTTAGAAATTGCCGTCCTCGTGAAGAAGGACCTGACGTTTCTTTTAGATTTTGTGAAAATTCTGTAACGGGATGAACAAATGTAGGTATCATAGCAAAGTATCGATGCTTTTTAAGTATAGCGTTTAGATAAAAATACTCATTTACTGGGTAAAATACTTATATATTGTCATTAGATAAAAATACTTATATGTTCTGTATCATCTAAATAGCACGATAAACGGTGTATCCTCTAAATGGCATAACAATTGCTTTTAGATTTTCGGAAGACCCTAGAAAAAGACCTACCAATTTTTATTAAGCTAAAAATCTAAGATTTTTTAGTAAAAATTGCTTTAGAATATTTAAAAGTGCATTTAGGATTACCCACTATCAGCCATTGCTATTATGTAGGTAAGTGTAAAAATAGCCCCTAAATTTAGCTTTTTTTAGCTATTTATCTAATTTACCCCCTATAAGCCTAGCTCTTAGAAATAGTTTATATGAATTTTTACGTGCTGTGAGAATAAAAATAGCTTGCTTTTAAATAAATTTGCATTCTTATCCTAACAAGCTAAACCCTAAAAAATTCAAGGGGCTAAAAAGAAGACTAAAAGAGTAATGGGGATAATTGACCGCTCTCTGATTGATGGGTTCGGACTCATAGGATTGAATCGCCCCCCCTCGATTGATAGGGTTAAATCGCCCTACCCTAATCGACCGCCCCCCCTCGATTGTTCCGGCCCCTTTCCGCCCCCTTTACCGCAATTTACGGGTACGGGTAAAAGTCATCGAATAGGGGAGTATGCGGGCGAAATTCCATAATATTGTGGTGCTCTTCATCCCAATGATAAGCACTATTATGGCTATCCTCATGACTATCGTTATCATTATGACTGATATTGTGAGCGTCAGAATCATCATGATCGTGGCTACTAGTATCCTTAGCTGAATCTCCTACTGAATCCCCAATAAGTCCAAGTTTTTTAAATAACTTCTGATAACTGAAGGCTTTTTCCTCAATTTTTGAAATAACGGGTTGATCATCTGAAAATACAGCTTGACGTCTTTCAAACACATTCTTATCATCATCTACCCAGGAGAGAGCGTTAATAGGCGTGGTTGGCTTATAAAAAAATGATTTTGTTCCAGTAACGTCATCATAATCTGATAAAGTTATTTCTTTAGGTTCGTTATTATTATTTATCGTAAAGTTAATTTTCCCATCGTAATTAACGTCATAGCTAAATGGAGTAGTTTGCAAAGTTCTATCGCAATTATAATCTATTTGCTTTCCTCCATAAATAGGGTCGGTTTCCACTAAAGCCTGTTCGTCCAATGTTGCACCCGTACCCGATGAAAAATCGATGTTAAAATTAGCAAGATCTTGATTAGAAAGATTAAGCTGAGACCTATTATTTATGCCACTAAGGGGTAGACAAGCCGTATTTCCACCCCCATTCACTCCGTTATTATAATAATAGGCATTTGAAACAATATCGGGATCAGCTACAGAAGGAACACCATGAAAAATATACCAATAATTCATCACGCTCATGTAATTGGGTTTGTTATTAAATTCTACATCTCCCCCATGAGAAAGCCCTAGATTATGCCCAAACTCGTGCATAACCGTATAGGCTTGAGCATTCATTAGAGTATTTCTATTAGCAGGTGCCAGAGCATTATAATCACAAGAATCTGGTGCTATAACAGTTCCACCCGCACCACGACTTCTCATGATAAGTAGCGAATCATTTCCAGACAACTCTGCAATCCCTGCTATAGGAGTATCTGCTCCACTATGATCCACCGTTTCTGCAAAGATCATGTAATGGAATAATTGCTTACGGCTAATATCAAAATTCGTATCCTTAGTTCTAAAATAAAGTTCCCTCCCGGCTCCGTTATTTCTATCTAAATCAATACCAAAATAATTACTTCTATCACTAGCAGAGGTGAGGATATTATTTCCTCCCCCTAAGTCATAACGAGCAGGATTCGTGCCAGTGGCTATATCAAATAACCCGCCCACATCAATATGTAGTGCGTAATTAGCATCTCCAACCTTTTCAACCACTTTATCTAAGACAGCTTGAATAGGTTGCGTGAAAAAATTCCTAGAATAATTGCATGCCATGTAATCAATTTCTAAGAAAAGATCCTTTTTATCCGCACGTGCTCCCCATGCATAAAGTGGCATCCCAAAATACCTATCGGTCATCTCATCTTCCAAACAATCATAAATGCCATCCCCATCACTATCAGCATTATTTTCTGAAACACAGTTTGCATCGGATGGAAGCATAAGCGAGTGCTTATCCACCTTCCAATTAGCGTCCGTATAAGTATTTTTTAGATAGGCATGTTGTCCTGCTGCTTGTGTGTCTTCTTTGAGTTTACGAACCACACTAGTGGTTTCACCTGCACGAGGAATGGTGAGTTCTCTTGTTCGCTCCCATGATTGTGTACTGTACTTAGGGGTACTCTCGGGACAGTTATCACCTAATTGAATAAAGTCTATGGTTCGCTTGGTACTTCCGCTAGATTTCTCATATAACTCAAATAAAACACAGTTTTCATCAAACGAAGCTAAACGTTCCGTGCTACCACTAGTCGCTCTGATATAAATATATTCATCCGCAGAATTCGCAGAATTGGAAGTGGTTGAAAATACGAATACGTAAAAATTGCCCTCAAAAAGAGGCGTATTTCCAGAAAATTCAAAATCAAATGAAGTCCTAGATAAATCCGTTACATTCTCACCCGTTACGTCACGATAATAACTCCTCACCCCTATATTGTTAAGCCTAATCCCTTCAAATGCCCCCGCAACATCTTCTAAATAAACCTCTAAAAAAGTCTCCGTATCCGTTTCCTTATAAAACTCCGTCATATATAACGTAACACTTTCACTAAACGAACCCTGGTTTTGGTTCCCACCCTGTGGCAATGCTCCAGCACACGCTGTAAGAACCCATACACATATTAGGGCACATAATACTTTACTACTTATTTTTACTTGTTTCATCACTTATTTCCTTATATATTTATATTTTTATAATTCCCATATTTACTTATAACACCACCCTTAAAAGATTTTAACTATGCTAAGATCCCAATAAAAGCTACTAGCTTTTCCCAAAACACCCCCATTTTTTGTATAAACTCTTTCCCCAGTCCAAAAAAACTCTTCATATAACGAGTACCCCTATCCTCGCTATCATCTCCAAGAACTTTAGAAAATAATTTTTTCAGTCCATGTTCATGATCGTGGTGATCGTCACGTTCGAGATGAGCATATTCATGATGATCATATTCATGAGAGTTATGTTCATGATGACCTAAATTGCCGTGAGTATGTGGAAAACTTCTTAGAATAGGAATTTCTCCCTTATATGAAATAAAAACTTGTCCTCCAGAATGATGAGGTTGCCTATCAGAATAAACAGTCTGCCCAACGGGACTCCTGCGAGTATTTTCCACAAACCGCAAAGCACTTGTATCAGAATTCCGCGTTGAAAAGAAGGGGGTAATAGTATGCTCCCCGCTCTCAAGGCTAGCAAGACTTGAAACAACTCCCTTATAAAAAATTGTTCCCATATTTGCAACGTCATTATAATCAGTTAAAACTGTTTTTTCCCCATCAAAATTAATATCGTATGCAAGAGACATCTCATTCGCATTGCTATTACAGTTATAATCAACTCTTGAATTAGGAGCGAGAAAATTAGCAGTCTCATCTAAACTATTTTCATTTATAGGTGCCGCCGTGCCGTCTGAAAACCTAATATCATAATTGGAAAAAGCACCGTTAATAGGCTCCACTGCATTAGGCTCTAATATAGCTTGAAGAAGAGGTAGACAACTAAGATTACCCCCCAAATTAAGGGCATTAAGGTAGTAGCTTTGAGCATACCAGTTGACGCTCAAATTACTTGAAGCGCCGCCAAAATCCTGATAACCATAATTCATGACACTTATATAATTGGGCTTATGATTAGTGTTATCTCCTCCACCGTGCCTTAGTCCTAGATTATGCCCTAGCTCGTGCACCATTGCATTATACTGTTGATTTCTTATATGATTATGAACATGTATTCCCGCAGTTGGTGCACCATCTGTCCCGCAGTTATAACCTGAACCTGAATTAGGTGGTGGTGCCCCTAAAGTGATGAGTGTGTCATTACCATTTACTTCACCCACTCCTAAAATCACTTGATTCGATCCAACATTCCTACCTGTTTCTGCTATCACCATGTAAAAGAAAATTTGTTTACGAATAATATTAAAATAGTTTTCTTTAACACCATAAAACAAATTCCTACCACTCACATTATTAGTACCTAAAGTTATCCCAGCATAACTACTTTTTTCCGTAAAGGAAGTCAAGAAGTTATTCCCGCCACCTAAATTATAATTATGGGGTTCTATACTAGTGGGCGAAGTAGCGTAAACGCCTCCTATGTCAACGTGAAAGGCTATATCAGATTCTGCAAATTTATTAACCAGCTTAGTAATGACTTCTTTATAGGGTTGTGTTCGTGCATTTCCAGATACAGAACATGCCATGTAGTCAATTTCTAGGAAAACATCCACTTGACCAGTGCGTGCACCCCATTCATAAAGTGGCATCCCAAAAAGTGTATCCGTCATCTCATCTTCCAAGCAATCGTAAATACCGTCCTTATCCGCATCATTATTATTCGTAGCCACACACACTGCATCCGTAGGAAGTGATGGCGTAGGTGCGGTAACCATCCATTCATTGCCAGTGAAATTTCGTCGCTGTGACTGTGCTGATTGAGTCCATGAAAATCCTTCTCCCTCACTGCTTAGCACTCGTGAAAAACTTGTACCAGTCCCCACTCCAGAACCCATCAGTCCAGCAGTATTTGTTTCCCACTCCCCCGCAATATAGGATATCTCCTTAACCTTATCAGGACAATTGTTCCCAAACCTAACATAATCGACCGTCTGCTTCCGTACAAAATCTGCACTTTCAGGGTCCAGTCTCCGGTAAAGTTCAAAAACAGTACAATCTTCATCAAAATCAGGCGAAACAACTTTGTTACCCGACGTAAATCTAATTACTATTTCATTAGGAAGAAAACTATCCGGGTCCAGAGTTGATGGATCATCTGTTAAAAAGATCATTTTATAAAGTACTCCCTCGTAAAGACTTCTATTAAGGTTTATGAAAGAAAAATCTAACAAAGGATTCTGTCTTTGGGAAAAAGTAGAAATAACGGCATTGGATGCTACAGGGTCAATAATATATAAACTGCGGAGATTATAATTAGTCAATGAAATAGCCTCTTCCACGCCAGGAACATCTTCCACGTAAAACTCAAGGAACATCTCTCCCGGTGCATCTTTATGTACTTCTGTAAAGTAAATCGTTGGTGCGTTTGCCTCTATATCATAAGGCGGTTGTTCTGCAAAATTGATTTGAATAACATACTTGGTGATAGAATTATCAAAGAAATTTCTAAAAGTAAGTGTATCTGGCAAAGTTACTTGTTCGCTATTTATTCCAGGTGGTTCCTCAAAAACTATAACCTGACGACCATTAAAATCAAAATAACCATTGTTTGTTGTCAGGGTAATCCGTAACGTTGGGTTAAGATCATCTCTCGCATTCGTAAACCCTGAAATGGTGATCAGACCCGGTTTAGTGAGTTTCTCTGTTATAGGGTCTTCTACTGCTTCTCCCGTTATTTCCAACTGAGCCTCTCCTGAAACTACGTTGCTAGTGCCTTTGATAACAACCGTATGCGTAGCTTCTATATTACTAGGGGCAATGTCTTCATATACTTTTTCAACAAAAGCAATCTCTATAGTATACGTCGTGACTCTTTGAGTAAGGGCATTGGTCACCTGAAGCGTTTCATTCAGTGTAACCGTAACAGTTTCGTAGCCTGTAGGTCCTTCAGATGTTATGAGTGTTTTATCCACAGTAAAGCGACTAGCATCTTCAGTGATACGAATCTCAATGTCATTACCTCTAAAATGATCCGGTGAATTCGTAAAACCTGTAATAAAAATAGTAGTACCACCTATGGCAACTGTTCCAGGATAGAGAATAAGAGGAGTAAAGCCCGTAAGATACGTTGCTGTAATGTCCGTAGCTAAAATGTCCTCATAAACTTTTGCAGCAAAAATAACTTCTATAGTATAAGTTGTTACTGCTTGCGTACTCGCATTCGTCACATTAAGAGCGTCACTCAGTGTAAGCGTGAATGCTCCATCTCCTGTAGGCTCTGTAAATGGAATAGTTCTTTGACTTTCACTCACGGTAAAGCGACTATTATCTTCGGTGATAAGGATTTCACCGCTATTGCCACTATAAAAATCAGGTGCATTCGTAAAACCTGTGATAGTGATCGTTCTTTCATTGATAGCAACCATTCCCGTATACCGCATAATAGGATTCGTGCCTACACGGTAATTCGCCACAATATCAAAGGGCAAGATGGAATAAGGTGCTGCTAAGAACATGACTTTCACAACATATTCTTCGCTATTTCCATTCACAGGATTTTCAAGACTTCCCTGTGCCACACGAAACCGCCCAATTTCTACCGTTTCAGCGTTTGTTCCATCAGGATCTGAAAAAGTAAGTGGTGCTAGCAGACTTGAAACATAGCCTGAAGGTAAGTTACTTATTGCAAAAGTTCCTGAAGTTGCTGTTCCCGTTTGAGTGGCTAAATTGTATAAATTTTTAACAGTGATAACATTTTCTGTTTCGCTAGTTTCTATCGTTATAGTAGCATATTGGCTCTGCTCTCCAAAAGTAACGGTAAGTAATTCTGAAGTAAGAATTCTCTTTACAGAAGTTTCATCATCTACCGCTGTTTTCGCAGCAAAAACAACTTTTATAGTATAAGTTGTTACTGCTTGCGTACTCGTATTCGTCACATTAAGAGCGTCATTCAGTGTAAGCGTGAATGCTCCCTCTCCCGTAGGCTCCGTAAATGAGATAGTTCTTTGATTTTCACTCACGGTAAAGCGACTACTAGCTTCGGTGATAAGGATTTCACCGTTATTCCCACTAGAAGAACCGGGTGCATTCGTAAAACCTGTGATAGTGATAGTATTGTCATTGATAGCAACCATTCCCGTATACCGCATAATAGGATTCGTGCCTACACGGTAATTCGCCACAATATCAAAGGGCAAGATGGAATAAGGTGCTGCTAAGAACATGACTTTCACAACATATTCTTTGCTGTTTCCATTCACAGGGTTTTCAAGACTCCCCTGTGCCACACGAAATTTGCCAATTTCTACAGTTTCAGCGTTTGTTCCAGTAGGATCTCCAAAAGTAAGTGGTGCTAGCAGACTTGAAACATAGCCTGAAGGTAAGTTACTTATTGCAAAAGTTCCTAAAGGTGTTATTGGTGCTGTTCCTGTTTGATCGGCTAAATTGTATAAATTTTTAATAGTGATAACATTTTCTGTTTCGCTAGTTTCTATCGTTACCTCAGCATATTGGCTCTGCTCTCCAAAAGTAACGGTAAGCAATTCTTTAGTAAGAATATCCTCAATAGGGGTTTTATCATCCGGAGAATGCTTTGTCGTTGTATCTGCAACTACACCTGTACAATTTGCTAATAATAATGTAAAACCCAACCCTATAATAATAAAATAAATAATTCCTTTCAATTATAATAACTCCTATAAACTAAGTTCTTTTTTATAAATTAAATCCTTTCTTGCAATTCTCATAAATAAGCATTATCAACCATATCATAAATAAGCATTACCAGTAATATCATAAATAAGCATTACCAGTAATATCATAAATACGTGTTACAGTAATATCATAAATACGTGTTACAGCCATATTGCAAATAAATGAGCATTACAACCATATTATAGCAAAGATATTGGAGCTATTGTTAGAGTAATCTCTAAAAAAGCTCATTCTTTACTCTAAAAAAGCTCATTCTTTACCTATTTTCACGCTTATTCAAAATATTTTTACAGCTTAACTTAAATTAATGTCTAATTTATACTTAAATTAATGTCAAATTCATGCCTTTTATTTCTACTTTATTCATGTTTTAATTGACTTTTATTTATATTTTTTAATAATAATTCATATTTTAAGTATATAATTTGTATCTCCTTGCAATATTCTATTCTAACATAAATGGGTAAAATTTTTTAAAAAAATTCCCTACTCGTGAAAAACTAGCCTATTTCACCTATTCATCATCAAACTGATATAAAAACTTAAAGATAGTATTTTCCTCTCTTGATGCTAGCAAAAACCTTAAAAAATATGAAAATATCTCATAATATCTACTAAAGTGTTGTATAAATTTTCATCTTACGTTTATTTTCCTAGAAAACCGCTATTATCCCTTACTACTTATTAAATATGATAGAAAGCAGTAAAACAACTGCATAAAGAGTGGAATCATAACTAGCAGAAAATAAAGTGTTGTATAAATTTTCATCTTACGTTTATTTTCCTAGAAAAACTCGATTAATCCCTTACTACTTATTAAATATGATAGAAATCAGTAAAACAACCTCATAAAGACTGGAATCATAACTAGCAGAAAATAAAGTGTTGTATAAATTTTCATCTTACGTTTATTTTCCTAGAAAACCTCGATTATCATCTTACTACTTATTAAATATGATAGAAATCAGTAAAACAACCTCATAAAGACTAAAATCATAGCTAGCAGAAAATAAAGTGTTGTATAAATTTTCATCTTACGTTTATTTTCCTAGAAAACCGCTATTATCCCTTACTACTTATTAAATATGATAGAAATCAGTAAAACAACCTCATAAGGACTGGAATCATAGCTAGCAGAAAAAATAGTAGTTATATATAAAAATAGGGCTATATTATATAGAATGCTAGGGTTATATTAGATACAAAAATAGGGTTATATTATATAGAATGATAGGGTTATATTATATAGAATGATAGTTATGTATAAATTGTATAATTGTATTTATTTATAATAGATAATCTTTATAAAAAAAGAATTGTTGTGCTATTTAGCTGTTATAGCAAAGAAAAAGTAGCTTGAAACAAAGAAAATAGACTGAGAAGGAAGCACATTAAAAGGGAGAGAATAGCATTATTGTGGCAATATAGAAGAATACTAGAACTTTCAAGCAAGAAATCACCATAAATTCTCATTAATGCTTTTATTCCCTAGTGTTTGATGATATAATATTATTCTTTAAAGCAATAAAGAAAGTAGCCCAATAAGAGAGTAGCCCAATGAGAGATTACCCAATTGCTAAGCTAGCAACCTACTAAAAACAAGCTAATATCCTACGCAATTACTAATCTAGAAACCCGCTAAAAATAAGCTAATATCCTACTTAATTACTGAATTATCAATTTTACTCAACTTATTTACTCAACCTAACCAATCAAGAACAGCATTATTTCAATAAAATCAATATATAAAAGCATTAAAAACTAAAAGAAGTTATTATGGGTGTTCCAAAGTACAAAAAATCTAAAGCAAAAACCATGACACGACGGTCACAACATGACAAACGAACGCTCATTCAAGGCAGTGTTTGTCCTGAATGTGGCGAAATAACAAGACCCCATCGTGTTTGTCAATCTTGTGGCAGTTATAAAGGGCAGACTGTCGTTAAAAAAGATGCGTGAGCATTTTGACTGCCGTCAGGAAGGACACGTGAGCATTTTAAATGTTGTTAAAAAGGATACGTGAGCATTTTAAATGTTGTCAGAAAGGACACGTGAGCATTTTTATAGTATTATATATTAGCACAAATATCTTTTAAAACTACTCCATAAACGCTCTATCATGCTGTATAATAATTGTAATGCTCTATAATTCATGATATATAGTGATTATAATGCTCTATATTGACTGTAATGCTATATAATGATTATAATGCTCTATATTTACTGCAATTACTGTCATTAATTGCTTGTAACAACGATTAAAACCCCTACTAGAGAAGTTTTATCTAAAATACCGAGTTATTAAAGCATTCAGTTATATACGAAGTTATTAAAGCATTCAGTTATATACGAAGTTATTAAAGCATTCAGTCATTAAAGGCGTTTTTATTCAATCGTAAAAAATATAAAAAAACCATTCATAAAATAGTATTTACAAAATAGGATGCCACACTAAATAGAATGCTATTATCCCTTTAATTTACCTATCTTTAATACTCACTTTTACTACTCATCTTTACTACTCATCACCTTGCTCAATAGAATGCAATTAAAACAACACAACAACATACATAGTCTTTAAATATATATAGTCTTTATAATCTTTATAGTCTTTATTATGAACCGAAGCACTAATATAGGAATTGATGTGATGTCTGAGGAAAAATCTCCCTCAGAACTCATAGAAGGCGGAATCAATGCTCTAAATAGCTTTCCCAACTTTAATCTATTCATCGTTGGCAATCAACCCATTATCGAAGACTACCTCAAAAACATCAGTTACCCAAAAAATCGCCTTACCATCATTCCCAGTACCGAAATCATCGGTATGAAAGAAGATCCCACCACCGCCGCACGAAAAAAAACAAACGCTTCCATTGTCGTAGGACTTGATGCCCTAAAAGATGGCACTATCGACAGTTTTTTCTCATCGGGTCATACAGGTGCTATCTTATCAGCAGCTCTCCTAAAAGTAGGACGTATCCCAGGCGTCAAACGTCCCGCTATAGCTTCTCCTATGCCCACGTCTATGAATCAACAAGTCTCCCTATTCTTAGACGCTGGTGCCAACGTCGATTGCCTCCCAGAATACCTCAAGCAATTCGCCGTTATGGGCTACGTTTACACCACCCACGTCCTTAGAATCAATAACCCCAAAATAGGACTTCTCAATCTAGGCGAAGAAGAGATAAAAGGAAATAAACTTACCAAAGAAGCCTATACGCTCATCAAAAAATTACCCTATCCATTTGTGGGGAATGTAGAACCTCATGCTTTCTTTAGAAATGATGCTGATATTGTCATCTGCGATGGTTTTGTAGGAAATATCTTCCTAAAATGTGCTGAAGCTCTAGCCGAACAAATATCCGGCATCATGAAAAGACAATTGACACAAAATCTCTTCACGCAACTAGGCGCCCTCATGTTAAGTCGCCCTTTTAAACGTGTGGCTGAAGAGATGACCGCTAGCAAATACGGCGGAGCTCCCCTCTTAGGTCTCAGGAAACCTGTATTCATCGGACACGGTCGTTCCGATGCTAGAAGTGTCCTCAATGCAATTAGTATTGCTATCCGAGACGTAGAAAGTCAGACCAATGCTATCATAGAAACCGAGATCAATAAAACGAACTCTATCTCATAATCTCACTATCTCATAGTTTCATAATCTCATAATTTCGTAGTCTTATAATTTCATAATCTCATAATCTCATAATCTCATAAGATTTTCAAACAAAGTCTCCAGCATAAAATCTCCGTCATAAAGTCTCAAGCATAAACGAATAAAACACTCTCTCACCATACCATGAAATATAACTTTACCCACCATGACAAAAGCAACAACCACTTCTACACAATCAGCCGCATCACTCCACGTCTACATGGAAGAAATGCTAAAAGAGGCACGAGCTACTTCTTATAAAATAGCAACACTCCCACATAAAGAACGTAATGCCATTCTAGAGACCCTAGCAGAAGAAATTCATAAACAACGGTTCTCCATTATCCAAGCTAATCAAAAAGATATAGCGGCCGCAAAACAAAAAAACCTTTCCACAGCACTCATAGATAGACTGCTTCTTACAGAAGAACGCCTTAAAGACTTAGCAGAATCAGTCTTAAAGATTACCCATTTACCCGATCCTATTGGGGAAATTATTGAAGGTAAAACACTGCAAAATGGGCTAAATCTTTATAAAAAACGCGTTCCCATAGGAGTGGTGATGGTTATATTTGAATCACGACCCAATGTGACCATTGATATAGCCGCCCTCTGCATAAAAAGTGGGAATGTTGCCATTCTTAGAGGTGGGAAAGAGGCTATTTATTCGAACATGGCATTGGCTGAAGTCATTAAAACCGCTCTCACTAAACACAATATTTCACAGCATGCCATTCACGTCACACCTCATACTGATCGTGTTTTAGTTAAAGATCTTCTCAAACAAAAACAGTACATCGACATCGTGATTCCACGTGGTGGCGAAGCCCTCGTCAATATGGTTGCTGAAGAATCGCTTATTCCCGTTATTTATCACGATAAAGGCATGTGTCATCTCTATATAGACGCTCCCGCAGACATTGAACAAGCCATTTCACTTACATTAAATAGCAAAGTTCAACGCCCTGGCGTCTGTAATGCCATTGAAACCCTACTCATTCATAAAGATTTTCCCGGTATTCCCGAAGTCATAACCGCTCTTAAGCAAAAAAACGTCACCATTCGTGGCGACGTCATACTAAAAAAACAGTTTCCTGACATTGAAGCCGCAGAGGAAACAGATTGGTCTTATGAATATCTTGACCTCATCCTAGCCGTTAAAGTAGTTGCTTCGCTAGAAGAGGCTATTAATTGGATCAATACCTATGGGTCCAAACACTCCGATGGCATTGTCACGCCTTCCATTGCTAGAGCAGAGAAATTTCAAAATGAAGTGGATTCTGCCTGCATTTTTGTCAATGCTTCAACGCGATTTAACGATGGCGGGTGTTTTGATATGGGAAGTGAAGTAGGCGTTTCAAATCAAAAACTTCACGTACGCGGACCTATGGGGATTCGCGACCTAACGTCTTATAAGTATTTAGTCCACGGCTCAGGGCATATTCGTACTTAAAAACACCCCTCATCCACCTAAAATTGCCTTTATTACTTATAATATATTCACTTCATTACCGTTATTGCCGCTACACCCTTTATGGGTCGTGTTCCATACTCCCCATATTCGGTAGCTACTCTGTAGCTACTGTGCAGCTATTACATAACTATCGTTCTCTCCATATTATTTATTTAAGCATTTTTTTATCTCAATATAATAATAAATAAGGGGGTACTCATGGCTAGAGTTCAGCAGAATTTTCATCCCGCACCCCTTTTAACGTTTGCCCATCTCAAGGAAGCAAAACCATTTATTCATCAAAAAAATAAAATTGCCCTCCCGCTCCAAGTTACTTCAGCTAAAACACGAGCGACCGTACAGAGCGGCATAGGCAATCTTACCACACTTGCCCTTTTTAGAGAACGCAAGTACTGGGTGCTCATTACAGGTATGGGTAAAAACGCAACCCTTATCGCTCTCACACACGTACTGACGCAATGGGGAGAGGCTATTACGGAAATAATCAATATTGGCTGTGCAGGAGCGTTAGTTCCTTATTCTGGTTCTCGTTCAGGACTGCATTCACAAAAACAAGCATTTCCCTTAAAAGTAGGAAGCGTTATTCCCGTAGGGACTTTTTACGGAGTAGCCCATTTAACACCTTCTCAAATAGCCCCATCACCATCAACTTCTTATACGCCTGTTACCATAACCCTCCAGCAAAAAACATTCACAAGTGATGATAAAAAGGCACATATTTCCCTTCTCTCCAGTCCGCAGGCTATAGGTATAGATATAGATATAGGTATAGATATAGATATAGATATAGATATAGGTATAGGCATTACTACGAATGAAGAGAAAACGCATAAAGAAACAGAGAATGTAAAAAAAACAGCCAATTCTTCGCATATTTCGCCCATTCTCTTAAAAAGCACCGTACACGAGCAAGTTCCCTTCATCGACCTTGTCGATATGGAAGGATACTGGAATGCTGCTATCGCCTATCAATTTGGAAAGCCCTGCACAGCACTCAAGATCATTTCAGATGCTCACGATGAAACAATGGATTTTACTACTTTCATGAAAAATGTTCCACGGCTCACAGAAACGCTTTATCATAAAGCATTAGCGTATCTTAACCAACGAGGCATTGCTATTTCTCATCCATCCGCTAACATTTCCCCATTCGCTAACATTTCCCCCTCCTCTCCATCGTCTTCAGCGACCGCTGATTTTCCTACTACTGCCACGTTAAAAGAAACCCCACAAGAAGTAGAACACACACAAGAAGAATCCCCCCCCCAACAAGCAAAACCCCCAAAAGAAGCCATTTTACGAACAGAAACCCCACAACATACAAAGCCCCCCCAAATAGCAACCCCTCAAAAAATAGCCGTTCCACAAACAGAATCCCTTCCACAAGCAACAATTTCACAAGCAAATACACCAACCTTACCCAAAAAACACCCCACCAGCCCTGCAAATACAAGAAACAATGCAAATACGCCTATAAATACTCCTACAAATACGAATACAGGTGTGAATATAAATGTGAATACACGTGCGAATACAAATGCGAATACACGTGTTTATTGGCAAAAAAATATCACAGCATATATCACTTACATTAAAACGCGATTTCAATTCACCCAATCCGAACAAGCACAACTCCTCACACAATTAGAACATCTAGTAACAACATTACTCTATGATAATAGGAAGATTGCTATAATCCCCCCTAGTTCAGAGCAGAAAGCCGCCCTCTCACAGCAAGAAACCCCTAGTTCAGAGCAGAAAACCACTCACTCACAGCAAGAAGCCCCTAGTTCAGAGCAGAAAGCCGCCCTCTTACAGCAAGAAATTTCCCCCATTTTAGAGCAAGAAATGCCTATTTTAGAGCAAGATCATCTCAAGACACTATGGGATAGCCTTTTAAAAAAAATAGAAACTCACGCATTAAACGAAGCCACCACGCCTTTACAGAAAAAACGTTATCTCAGCATGCTATCCACACTAAGATCCAATCATTGGGATGACGTGCTTAAAGAGATGAAGAACATTGCACGTGAGGCACAGAAATATGGTATTAAACTACACTATAACCCCGCCTTAGAATTTGTCACGGCTGAAATTAAGTTATCCAAACGCGAAGATTGGGAACGAGCTGAGACCTTTATTCATTCCGCTAAATTTCAAAGCATTTTTACCATTTTAGCAGGCGATCTCGACCAATGGTACAAGCCCACCCTCTCAAAAAAATCTATTTTCTCAGCAAATTCTAATTAATCACTCGCTTTCTACTCGCTTTCTAATCGCTCTCTCTCATTAATCACTCGCTTTCTAATCCTCTTTTTTTAATCGCTCTTTTTCTACTCGCTTTCTACTCGCTTTCTAATCGCCTGCTTTCTATAAAGTTTTCTTCCTATTATAAAGAAAATATCAAGATTATTATGGCTAAGAAATGATCTAAGAAACTAATCACTTTATCATGCAAAACCTGTTTTACAAAGTCTATTTAGAACGTAACCTTAAAGAGCATCCAACGGCTCTTAGAATGTTAAAACAGCTTAAAATGAAGCCTATTCTCATAAGCAAATTAGAAGACGTTTTCAATCGATCACGTAAGCCCTATCTTACAAAGGAGCAGACTTTATCATTAATCATTGCGGAAAAACACGGAAAAACCGTAAAAGTAGCCCCTCCTGCCTATGGAAAGAGAAGTTTGCTTAATGAAAAACACTTTTATTTCATTCACGCCTACAATTGCATTTACGCCTGTGAATACTGTTACCTGCAAGGGTATTTCAATTCACCCGATATTGTGTTATTTATCAATCACGATGTTATTTTAGCTGAAATAGCCGAAACTATTCGTAAAACGCTAGAAATGGGAGAAACACCTTATTTTCATAGCGGAGAATTTTCAGATAGTCTTGCACTCAGTACTCTAAGTGGTGAAATTAAGACTTATTTCAATTTTTTTAGAGATCATCCAGAAGCCTATTTAGAACTTCGCACAAAATCTGCTAAGATAAGCCCCCTTCTTGCAGAAAAACCCCTTCCCAATGTCATCACTTCCTTTAGTCTAGCCCCAGAAAGTATGATCAAAGCTTACGACCATAAAACAGCTTCCCTCAACGCTCGTTTAGCTGCACTGAGGAAACTTGTAGAAAAGGGCTTTCCAGTTGCTCTTCATCTAGACCCTATCATTTATACAGAGGATTTCAGTAAAAACTACCAAACATTGGCAATGGCTATAAGAAAAATGCTAGGAGAGCATCAACACCTTCTCAAACATATTTCTTTAGGAACACTACGTTTTTCACAAGATAGTTGGAAAACCGTTAAAGAGCATTATCCCTTCTCGACCATGTTTCAAGCAGAATGGACACCTCATCCCGGGTTCGATGGGAAAATTCGCTACCCCGCTCCATTACGAAAGTGGATTTTTCGTAACGTTAAAGAAGCCTTGCTTCATCAAGGAATATCCGAATCACTCATTTATACCGCTATGGAATAATATAACCACCAGAAGTTGATTATTGATTATAAGAGACTTACAATTGCAAGAAACTTGAGATTGCAAGAAACTTGAGATTCTAAGAGATTTAAGGTTGTAAGAGACTTGATTATAAGGGCTCTGATAGCTCTCTTAAAATAACAAGTTTCATCTCCGTAACCCGTAAAATACGTCTTAATTCCGCTATTCTAAGCCATTCATAACGGATCCCTTCATTCTCATGCAAGAGGAGATCATAGGTGGTTAAGAGGAAATAGATAAACTGCAAACGTTTAGGAAAATCGTTAATATTGGTGAAGATTGTAGCTTTTCTAGGGGAGAAAGCCTGGGACGAAGTAACGTTACCGTGATGATCTTTCTCATTTTTTAAAGTATTTGCTTCAATTTTATGATCTTTCACCCATTCCTTAGTTTGTGAATTACCTGCTAACTTCTCTGTACTAGAAAAAGATTTTCTTAAGGATTGCATGTTCTTATCTGCTTCGTGCTGAAGCTTGGAGAGGTCACGTAGTGCTGCCTTCACATTTTCATGCAAGGCTACGAACGTCATAAGTCCCCCCTTCCCTTTTATCCTCCATTCACTACCAGTTCTTTCTTGGCTAACTTCTTCACCATCGATGTTTTCATCACTAATTTTTTCACCATCAGTGGTTTCATGGGAAAGATTTTCCGCTAAAACTCCTTGAACGGCTTTAATATCGCTTAGAAATTTAATTCCTTCTATAACAGGAGCATAAGGGGAGACGGTGTAAAATTCCATTGCTGCTGCCACTGTTTCTTTAACAACTCTCTCTTTATGCTGAGATTCTTTAGAAGAATCACCACTTCTTCCGCGTATTTCATGATTCTCTGGAGTAAGTAATGACTCCTTAGTATCCTTAGTATTTAGCAATGGAGCTATCATATTTGCTAAACTTTCAGCATAAGCCAATAATGTTTGCGTCGTTGGAATAAAACGAGATGACGGTGAAACGGTGTTATCCGTAGAAGATGACGATGAAACGGTGTTATCCGTAGAAGATGACGGTGAATTTCCTTGTGAAACATCCCCTTTTATACTACCCCGCTCTCCAATATTTCGTTCTGTACTTGCCTTAAAATGCGTAAAATTCTCACTTGTATGTCCGTTAAAACGATCGCTTCTATGGAGTAGTACTTGATTGTGAATGGCATGAAAAGAATGCGAAGTGTAAAATGGACATGAGAAATCAACGCCATAAAAGACGACTTTTTTAATGCCCATAGCATGGGCACATCCTACTGCAGCGTGTAACACCGATTCTCCTACCGTTACTTGTGAAGTACTAAGGTCTAAATCCACCATCTGTAAGATATTTTCAGTAAGCGAATGTTTCTTCGCAGAGGCTTTTTCAATAAAACAATATATTTTTCCACTATAATTCCTTAAAATAGTAGGATAAACCCCTACATGTGTGAGCAAAATAGGCTCGTTCACCCCTTTATGAGAAGAAGAACCATCCTTAGTATTCTGAGGTACAGTCTTTCGCCACGAAAAATCAAACGTATTATAATACCCCCCATCTAAAGCCACTACATAATCTGGAACAATATTCATCGCCGTTAGCGTTGGTAAGGCACTGTCAACTGCTATTAGAATAGGAGAATGGATAGAATTACTAGGAGATTTACTAGGAGATTTGCTAGAATCACTAGGAGATTTACTAGAAGGATGACTAGAAAAATGCTTTAAGTATTTTAGATCATCGCATGCCCTATCCAATGAAGGTCCTGCACCAATGATCACAGCAGAGGCATTCGTATGAATTTGCCGTAATTTCGCAAATGGAAGACATTTACTAAAAACATTCATATTACTGAGGACATTTTTAAGCCAGCGTTTCTCAAATAGATAACGAGTGAATATTTTCCTATAAAAAGCCTGTCCCAATTGAAGTAATGAACGTTGCAATCGTTCTTGGGTACCTATGGCACTGAGAATAGGACGTGTTTCCCATTCACGTGTGGTTATAAAAGACCAACCACGAAATCCGTCACGAAAAGCTTCTCCGTCACGAAAAGCCTCTTCATGAGAGCTACCATCGCTACCATCTCTACCATTGCTACCATCTCTACCATTGCTACCATCGCTACCATTGCTACCATCGCTATTATCGCCATTATTGCTATTATCGCTACCATCTCTATTATCGCTACCATCGCTATTATTGCTATTAAGGTTACTACTAAGATTATTGAGCGATTTTTCCAGCGTTTTATTAATAATTCTCGCAGTATGGTCCTTTAAAACCCCCGAATGCAGATTAAAATCCTTTTCACTCAAAAACACCTCTATTCGTTGCTCAAAACACGTTAAAACGTGCAAATTCCTAACGGCAAGTGCTAGAAGAAGGATATCTGGCGTAGGGGCGAAGAGTATGAGCGTTCGTAAGGAACCGGGGATAAGCAATTTTCTAGAATCTGCTTGAGTAGTTGTTTCAGAATCTCCTTGAGTAGTTGTTTCAGAATCTCCTTGAGTAGCTGTTTCAGAACCTCCTTGAGTAGCTGTTTCAGAATCTCCTTGAGTAGTTATTTGAGAATCTGCTTGCGTGGTTGTTTGAGAGGCTGATTGGGAAATTGGGTTAGACGCTCTAAAATTTACGGAATGCCTATTATTAGGGAAATTTTCAGAGAATTTAACAATGGTCGCTTCTAAGAAATAAAGAAGGTCTGTTCCTAGCAGTACTAAATGGCTGGGATGACCTGTTATCTGCTTTTCATGCAGTTGTCTACTAACTTCTCTAAGAGGATTCATGCGGGAATGAAGATAACGATTCCCGTGGGGTGATTGTTGTTGCCATCTGAGCGTCAAATCGCCAGATTTTGCTACATTTAAGATAAAGCTTTCATTTGAGTGTTTAGCGGGTGATTTATCCGTAATTTCTTGATTAATTTGCTCCTCAGCAGATTGTTTCAAAGATTCTGAATGTTTTGAAGATTCTGAAGGTTTTAAAGAATCTGAAGTTTTTAAAGATTCTGAAGATTCTAAAGATCCTGAAGATGATAAAAAATCTGAAGATTCTGAAGAATCTGAAGGTTTTAAAGCTTCATTAAGATTTTGAGCCCCCTCTTCAAGCTCACAAGAGAGCGAATCTTCACTGAAAACAAGTCTCCTTAGAAAAGAAGGCTTCAATTCCATGAGAATTCGTTGAGAACGTTTTGAAAAGTACGCTAATTGCGTGATAAGTGCTTGCTCTAAGGCTACTTTATCTGCAATATGCGAAGGTAACTTCGCCTTAACTGGATGATGATGATGATTGGAAGTGGCGTTCAAGAATAAATCCCATCTCTCCTATATAAGCCCTCTACCCCCTACTAAAGCCATATTAAGTCCTCTAACCTCTATACTCTTTATTATAAAAGCTATAAAGCCAATTAGAAGGTAACTTCGCCTTAACTGAATGATGATGATTGGAAGTGGCGTTCAAAAATAAGTCCCATCTCTCCTATATAAGCCCTCTACTCCCCTACTAAAGCCATATTAAGCCACATAAGCGTTATAAAGAGCAACGTATAGCCTATAAGCCAATTAAAGCCCTATTAAGCCCTATAAAGCCATATAACAAGCGATATTAAGCCCATATAAACGATATTAAACTCTTCCTACCCCCCCTACCCCCCTATTACCTATAAAGCCCATTAAATAGTATAAAAGCCCTATATAAAAGTATAAAAAACGTAAGAGAAGCTAGGAGAAGTGGGAGAAAGCAGGAGAATTGGGAGAAGTGGGAAAATAAGAGGAGAAGAGAGGCAATTATTGCCGCACGTCTTGATAAAAAATCTCTGCAAAACTAGTTAAGTATTCAAAATAGGTGTTAACGAAACGATTTCTTGTATCTTCTGTTAGTTTTTCTTTATACTTTTTTGAAACAAAACTACTTGAGCCGTCAGTACTCAGATCTTCTGTATTTTCTTCATCTAAAGTAGCTACACTACTAGATTCATCTGCTAAAGTGTCAGATCCTTTAGTATCTAGCACTAATACGGCATAAACGGTATTATCGTTATTTTCACTATAACTAAATGCTACTTCCGTAGGCGGAGCAATAAAGATTTCTCTATGGAAGGCTTCAGGAAGCGTCACCGTCTCCTCGCTACTGTAAGCAATGGGGATTTCTTTCTCAAAATAAGAGAAATAATCACTTACTTGGAGAGTCATGCCCAATGCCGTAACACCATCATCAAATTCATTACGTGGGGCACTAGCTACATTCACACGGCTTAGTAAAGCCTGCATTTTTACTAAAAAAGTGGCTTTAACCTCTTCAGCAAACTTTTGTTGATTTTCAATCAAAAAATCTTCCATTACAACCGTACGGTACTTTTCAAATTGAACTAGTAGTTTTTCTTCATCGTTAAGCAAATCTGCTGAACTCACACCCTCTGATGACTCCCCAGTAGAAGTCGTAACTTCTGACGAAAAGCCTTCATTGGTAGCATCTTCTACCGTATCATCTGTACTAGACAAATTTTTAGAGGATTCGGAGGATTCGGCTTCTACTACCAAAGAATCCTCTGTACCCGTAGTAGTTTCGCTCCCTACTATAGAAGAATCTTCTGTACCCGTAGTAGTTTCGCTCCCTGCTGGAGAAGAATCCTCTGCAACCGTAGCAGATTCGCTCCCTGCTGGAGGAGAAGTAGTGTCATCATCTGTTAGGATAGGGGGTTCGCTTGTCTCTAAAGAGGCTTCATCTCCCGATGATCCCCCCAATGGAGAAATATTATTAGGTTCATCATTTGTAACGTAGCGGTCAATATTAGCCTTAAAATAGGCTAAAACGGCTTCTTCATCGTCTGCTTTTGCATTGATCTGTTCGGTAAGATCAATCGTTCCAATAAACATCTGTTTTTGAATATTAGCCGCTTTGAGATATAAAGCTTCTTCTTGTTGGGTAACGGGAACGTGGAAGAAAAGAGTACTTCTAAATTTATTAGCACGTAATAGGTAACGTGCATTGGTTTCTATCTGCTTTTTAAGTGTGGCATCTTCTGTAGCCAGGATACTTTTAAAGTTTTCCTCACCATAAAGATCGCGAATACCCTTAATAATTTCGTCATCTGAGATATAAATATGGTTTTTATCAGCTTCTTCAAGTATTAAGTACTGTTTGACGGTTTCATCAAAAGCCGTTTTCATGATACTTTCATTGATAGAGGCTGTGAGGCCTCTTCCTTCACTAAGATCAGTATAATATTCATAAAGTCTGCGATAAAACGATTGGAAGACGCCTCCGCGAGTATTCAAGACCTTATAATTATCAACAGTTCCTATGATGTTCTGTTGCCTGGGAGTCACACTACCCCCTTCGAACGTAAAAAATGCGATAAAACTAATGGAAAGAAATACAACGAATATCCATAAAAGAATATACTTAACATTTTTTTTAAGTTTGTCTGGTTTGACCATCTCTCGCTGATTTTTTAAATGATTACAAATTTATTTAACTAATTTTTTCAAAAAATTCTATTTTTAAGTAGTAGATTTGGAAGAATCTACTGTAGGAGAGTTTGATTTAGAAGATTCTACTGGAGCAGTGGAAGTGGTGGCTTCTTTCTGGGTAGAGGCTTCTTGTGATTTGGGCAAAGTGGCAGCTTTTTCTTCAGTTTGAGTCAATGCAGCTTTTGCAGCTTTTTCAGCCTTTTCCTTAGCTTTACTCCGTTTACTCTGCTCTCTATATTTAGGGTCTACTTTAACTCTGAGTGCTTGTTTTCCAACACGTTCACGTAAATAAAATAACTTAGCACGCCTAGGTTTTCCGTGCTTAATGACCTCTATTTTCGAAATATTGGGAGAATGGAGCGGAAAAGTACGCTCAACACCTATACCATAGGATATTTTACGAACTTTGAACATCTTAGAAAGTCCTTCACCGCGCGTAGCAAGTACAACGCCATCGAATATCTGAATACGTTCTTTATTGCCTTCTTTAATCTTACTAGAAATACGGACAGTGTCTCCAACATTCACAGGAACATGCGTATCTCTAACATAATTGACTTCGGCTTTAACTAAAAGTGGGTGCATTGCGTTTTCCTATACATAAAACTATATACAAACTATTCATAAAACTACATATAAACTATATAAACTATATAAACTATTATTCCTACACAACTATAATGTTGGAATTAATTATATTATGAAAATGGGATGTTTGGGGCATTATTTTTGATTTTCGTAAGAAAATTTTCGATAAACGTAGTCTTTTAGCAGGTTTTCTTCATGGGAAGAAATGGGATATTGCTTTAAAAGTTCAGGTCTGCGTTCATACGTAACCGCTAAACGATTAGCTTCTTTCCAATGACTGACAGCTTGATGATGCCCTGAAGTGAGTATTTTAGGGACTTTTTCATCATAAGGACGCGTATATTGATGGTGTTCTAAGAGCATTTTTTCAAAACTTTCATTTAGAAGTGAAGCGGGATTGCCTAAAACGTCTTCTTTTAACCGAATCAGAGCGTCCATCACCACAAGAGCCGCACTTTCTCCACCAGATAAGATGTAATCCCCAATAGATATCTCTTCATCCACACGTTCATCGATAAAACGTTGATCCACCCCCTCATAATGCCCACAAATCAGTGTAAGTGAAGGTTTTTTCACAAGACGACGGACTATTTTTTGATTAAGGGGTGTTCCGCGAGGTGAAAGATAAATTGTATAAGGGTACGTCCCCGTAATATCCGCACTATCCCTTGAATTTGCAAGATTTATTGCCTCTGTACTATCCTTTACATTTATGAGATTTATTACCTCTGTATTATCCTTTACATTTCTGAGATTTCCTGCCCCTGCATTATCCTTTACATTTGTGAGATTTCCTGCCCATGTATTATCCTTTACATTTGTAAGATTTCTTACCCCTGTACTATCCTTTGCATTTACACTATTCTTTGATTTTATGCCATTATTTGATTTTATGCTATCCTTTGAGGCAATATCCTTTGAATTTGTACTATCCTTTACCCCTTCAAGATTCGCTAAAGTAGATGACGTTTCTGTGAGATTCATTCCATGCGTAAGGGAATCGTGAGCACGTGTTAAAACATCGTGCCGTAAGAGCATGCCTTCTTCTCCACCAAAAACATAATCGTCCACTTTCCGATGTTTTCCTTCTCCAAATTCACGAATATTGATAATTTTACAAGTAATAATCTCTTTCTTAACCGCCCGCCCCACCAAACTTGTACGCAAAAAATCATCAAAAAACATTGGAAATAGCGTCAATATATTAAAATGTAGTCCTTTCATAACATATTAAAGTATAATCCTTTCATAATAAAGTGCAATCCTTTCATAATAAAGTATAATCCTTTCATATTAAAATGTGCCCCTTTCATAACGTGCTTTAAGCAGGCAAATCTTTACCTATAAAATATTCTTATAGTATCCTTAACCATTATTCTTGCTACAGTGCCCTTAATCATTATTCTTGCTACAGTGCCCTTAATCATTATGCTTGCTACAGTGCCCTTAATCATTATTCTTGCTACAGTGCCCTTACCCATTATGCTTACATTACTTTTAAACAATAATCTTAATGATTAAAAGAACATTGTACCGGGAATGCTAATGATTGAAAAAACAGTGCTGATGTTCTAAAATTGCTTTTATTCCAATATCCTTTATTCCAATGTTCTAATGTTCTAATGTTCTAATATCTTAATCTTCTAATATCTTAATGTTCTAATATCTTAATGTTCTAATATCCCAATATTCTAATATCCCAATATTCCAATGTTCCAATATTCCAATATTCCAATATTCCAATATTCCAATGTTCTAATATTCCAATATTCCAATATTCCAATATTCCAATGTTCTAATGTTCTAATGTTCTAATGTTCTAATATCTTAATCTTCTAATATCTTGCTGTTCTAATGTCTCAACATCTTAATGTTTTACTATAAATCATCCTAATTTATGCCAATTGCATGGTTTTAAACTAGTAAAAGGCGGGATTTACTCTGAAAGGGAGGGTTTTATTTTGATTGTGGGGGTGCTGAGGGGGATAATTCCAGTAATTTATCCAAATTTTTAATCCAGACCCGTCGTTTCTTGAGTTCAATTTTACCAAGATATTCGTCATCACATGGCAGGAAAAAAGTTTGACGCGTCTTTTCACGTGGAGCAAGCAAGGGTTTAAAGCTTTGAGCAATAAGGATTTCTAGCATTCCTCGACCATTAGTTCCGCCCATTTCATAATAAGCCACAATATCCCCTACTTTTTCTCCTACATGGGTAAGATTTTTAGCAGGAAATTCTGACTTTTCACTAGAAGAATGAGAAGTTACCTTTTCAGTAGCGGAATGAGAAGTTGGCTTCTCACTAGAAGAATGAGAAATTGACCTTTCACTAGGAGAATGAGAAGTTGACCTTTCAGTAAAAGTGGCTAGTTCTGTTGGTTTTTTTACAATTTCTACTACTTCTCCAACTTCGCTACTCTCTGCTACTCGCTGTTTATTAGTACGGGAAGGGGATTGTTTAGAAGGTGTATAAAGTTCCAAATCGATAAGATCGGCGATGAGAATGGGTGGTTCTATAGCCTCTTTAGATTCAGTTTGAATAGCCTCTTTAACTTCAGTTTGAATAGCCTCTTTAGCTTCAGTTTGATATTGCAAATTCTTTTCAGTTTGTCTTTTAGTGGCAACTTTCGCAGCAGAACCTTTATTATTTGCCTTATTCGCAAAATGACCTTGTTTAGACTGATGCAAACGCAAGATAGTTTCTCTAGGTAAGCTAATATACTCGCCTTGAATGCTCTTAGCGGCTTCTATAGTGTCTATAGTGGCTAGCTTAAGAATCGGGTATTTATTTCCTTGTTTGAAATAACTTACTTCATAGATCTCACCTTTAAGAATAAAAGCTGGATAACCCATAAAAACCTTAATATCTTCGGTAAACGCACGAAGACGAACTTCACCTTTAAGTCCATGAGGTTTTAGTATCTTACCTACAATAATAGGTTCTGCTTGAACTTTTGGAGTAATTTCTGAAATGGTCAAATTACACCCCCCATGGCTAAAATACACCCCACCATTTAAATACACGACCTCCCTCCCAGATCACACTCCCCATGGCTAAAATGCCCCCCATCGCTTAAATGCACGACCTCCCTCCCAGATCACACCCATATCTCCTCGAAATACTCCCCATGAAATACCCCTCAGAACACACCCCGCCCCCCATGGTTTAAATGCACGACCCCCCTAAAATCACGCCCCCCATGGCTAAAATACACTCCATCGTTTAAATGCACGACCCCCCAGATCTCGCCCCCCATGGCTTAAATACACGACCCCCCTCCCATATTACACCCCCCAATGGCTAAAATGCCCCCCATCATTTAAATGCACGACCCCCCTCCCAGATCACACCCATCCCCCCCCGAAATACTAGAAAATCTAAAGATTATGGGTAAGCCCCATTACAACACTTAGTAATGAAGCCTTTCGGTCGTTATTTTTTATCAACTGCACCATCTTCTTTCTCGCGGCTCTCTTTATTAGGAACCTCGACAACCCATCTCTTTTCATCTTCACGTGAGATAACAGCTAATAGAACTCTTATAGCATTGATAAAACGGCCACCATGACCAATTATCTTACCATAATCATCTATGTGGGCTCGTATTTCGATAACGTTCGTATTTTTACCTTCTCTGATATTGATAGCTACACTATCAGGATGTGTCACAAGAAGTTTAACAATATATTCAACAAATTCTTTTTGCTTGGTCATTGGTATATAATTTTTTAAGTCTTTAACAATCAAGTCTATAGCCAAACTACTCCTCCCACACGTTTAAGTAACCTATGGGCTAAAGTAGCCTAGACAATGCTATTTAACGCTAATTTTTACAAAAGCACACAACCGCTTTTCTTTATTTTTTTCTTTAGAAATAACATTGTCGCCCACATCCAACTACTTATATTTAGCAAAATTATAATTTTTAGTTAAATTTAATTACCTTTTTAGCGGATAAACTAAAGTTATTATAATAATCTTGCTAATATAGTATCATTTATAATTATAAGTTGGATTTACCTTTTTGCCATCTATTTTAAAGTAATCTGAATATAGAGACAATGAAAATTGCTATCTAAAAATTATTTTAGTGGTAATAACCCCCTATGATAGACATATTTAGGGCACTACTACACTCATGATAAAGTTTAGTGTTTCAATTTTGCACTTTTTACCTTGTTAATACATACTATTTTCAGTATATTTTATAACAAAATTCTTTTTTTTACTAATTGTACGTTTTTACTGCTTTTTTTTAGGGACGTTTTAATGGATATATCATTTTTCATAGCTAAAAAGGTCTATGAAAACATCAGTCTATAATAGTTACTTTTCTTATTACTAGGTTATTTATATATTTGTTTACTATTTTTATGCCTTTTCAGGAGCATCTTTTGCCTTATCATCAGCAGTTTTAGCTTCCTCCACTTTAGGAGGCGTAGCTGGAACATCTTTTGCCTTATCATCAGCAGTTTTAACTTCCTCTGCTTTGGGAGGGGTAGCTGGAGCCTCTTTTACTTTATCATCAGTAGTTTTAACTTCCTCTGCTTTGGGAGGGGTAGCTGGAGCCTCTTTTACTTTATCATCAGTAGTTTTAACTTCCTCTGCTTTGGGAGGGGTAGCTGGAGCCTCTTTTGCCTTATCGTCAGTAGTTTTAGCTTCCTCTGCTTTAGCATCAGCAGCCTTAGCTTCCTCTGCTAACTTTTTCTTACGTTTCTTATCTTCGTAAGTTTTAGAAAGTGCCTGCTTTTTTTCAAGTTCAGTTCGCAATTTCAATTTCTCTGCCATAGGATGAAATCGACTTTTACGCGTTTTTTTCTTTTTTTTGGGAGACACAGCCCCAGCACGTTTAAATTCAACCCACTCTGCTAAAACACCTTCTTTAGATAAAATTTGCTTAACAGTCGCCGTAGGTTCCGCACCCACTTTAAGCCATTTGAAGACAATTTCTTTATTTAGAACCGTATGCTGTTCCTTTTTCAATGGATTAAAAATACCTAACTTTTCAATGTACTTGCCATCGCGTGCTTTACGTTTATCTACTGCAACAATACGATAAGCTGGCTGCTTTTTCTTTCCAATGCGAGTTAATCTTAAACTTACACTCACTGCTCTTTTAAAACCTCTTTTACTGTAAAAATACTATTTTTTAAAAATTGCTTAAGTAAATATCACCCATTTATCACAATGTACTAAATGACTTTCACTTTACTCGTTATTTATACTTAATTTACTTATTATTTATATTTAAAACTTGCTATATTGTTGATTAATTTCATTAATTTCACTGATTATTTAAGTCCGCTCATCATTTCTTTAAGTGCATCGCTATTCATTCCCTGAGAGAGCCCAGCTCCATCTGCACGTTGTTCTAACTGGGCTAGAAATTTTTTAGCTTTAGCGGGATGGCTCATCTTCTTCATCATGCTTTTCATCTGCGAAAATTTCTTCAATGTTTGATTAACTTTCAATACATTTGTCCCAGATCCTTTCGCAATACGGATTTTACGACTATTATTAAGCATAAATGGCTTACTACGTTCTTGATGTGTCATCGATTCGATAACAGCCCGTATAGAAACCATCTCCTTATCTGAAAATTGTGAGGAATTCATCTGATTAATTTGACTTCCTATACCTGGAAGCATACTTGCAATAGACTTGAGTGACCCCATTTTATTCATTTGCTTAATTTGCATAAGCATATCCTGAAGGTCAAATTCATTTTTAGCTAATTTCTTAGCAAGATGTTCAGAAGCATCTGCATCGAGTACTTTTTCAGCCTTTTCGACAAGTGCAACCACATCGCCCATCCCTAAAATTCGCTCAGCAACACGTACTGGGTCAAAAACGTCGAGATTTTCAATCTTTTCACCCACTCCCACAAAACGAATAGGAACGTCGATGGTGTATTTGACCGATAAAATAGCCCCACCACTTGTATCAGAATCAAATTTGGTAAATAATAGCGAATGAAGCGGAATAGTCTCTTTAAAAACCTCCGCAACTTTAAGAGCACGTTGCCCGAGCATTGCATCTAGAACAAAAATACTTTCATCAACTTCACAAGCCTTATAAAGATCTTTCAAACTAGCAAGCATTTCAGTATCAATCTGTGTCCTGCCAGCCGTATCGTAAAATATCAAATTATGGGAGTGTTTTTTAGCATATTTCTTAACTTGTTTAACAATCTTTAAAAGATTTGTCTCTTTTCCTCTATCGAAATAAGCTACACCTGCCTGAGTAGCCAATTTCTGTAATTGCAAAGCGGCGGCTGGACGACTTACGTCTAGGGAAACTAACAAAATATCCCGAATATCTTTATAGCGGTAAGCAAGTTTTCCAAGTGTGGTCGTTTTTCCACTTCCTTGCAATCCACTCACGAGTACATACGTTTGTCGTGTAGGTTCATTAAGACGAAGCCCATTATTTCTCGTTGTTCGTGCTTTATCTCCTATTTGCCCTGCACTTCCCGATTGAACTGCACCCCCCGATTGAGCTGTACCCCCCAATTCAACTGCACCCCCTGATTGAACTGCACCCCTCAATTCAGCCGCCCCCCTCAATTCAGCCGCCCCCCCCGATTGAGCTGTACCCCCCGATTCAGCTATACCCCCCCCTAGGAGTTTTACAAGTGCATCATGGACAATTTTAATAAAAGTCTCTGAAGCCGTTACACCTTTTACTACTTCTTTTCCTAGTGAAGCAGTCTTTAACTCAGCAATAAAGTCCTTAATAACGGCAAGATTGACATCCGCTTCTATCAAAGCTATACGAATAGAGCGAATGCTTTCTTCGATGTTCTCGGCTGTGAGTTTATTTCTAATCCTTATCTTAGAAACAAGTGATGAAAAGGTTTTTGTAAGATCGTCTAACAATATAACTCTATCCTATTATAAATAATAAATAAATATGTATCCTTATGTGCGTATTAGGTGATTGGGTGTTTATGCTTACGGTCTATCTTAGTGGCTTATACATTTTACTGTTAAAAATTACTACTAAAAGCACCTTCACATTTATCTAATTTTCTTTCAATGTTGCAATTTATAAAAAAATAGTGAAATCTAGCAAAAATACACTTCAAGCAATCAAAAAAACTGGCATAAACATCCAATAAATATCCAATAAGCATCCAAAAACATGCTCCAAGTATACTAGAATCTGTTAATTTATATAGTATTTATCCATCTACTAGTCTTATACAAGACCTAACCCAACTATGAAGGACGATAAAATACTATGTAACAAATAGAATAAATTCTAAAAACTAGACTCAAAAACAAAAATTGCAAATAAATAACAAGTTATTGCACCCACTCCATAATTATACAATTTATTTAGGTAATGATGCCTCACTTTATAATGACTATTTAAAATTCGTCCTTAATTTAACCTTTAATTATAACTTAAAAAACTATTTAAGTCAACTTTAAAGTATTTTTAATACATATACTTGCTCTTTTTAGAAACACTTTACGAAGAATCCCCCAAATACCTTTAAAACACCTTATTAATACGGTATAACCTTAGTGCAATTTATAGTAAAAGGGTAACAGCCTAACGTATTCAGATATATTTTTGTTGAAATGACTCGTGTTTATATTGAAATGACTTGTAGTTAAGACGCTTTTTAGGTGTTTTTAGTAAATTTATCTTAATTATCTTAATTATTCTCACAAAAAAATGCTCCCCTTACTCCCACAAAAGACAGTATAGAAGGTAATACAGACAAACTTACTTCACTCCTAATAAAACTTGCTTTATTCCCAGACAAACTTGCTTCACTCACATAAAATCCAGCACCTAAAAGACTGATAAAAAGCTTATACTAGACTATTTCTAATGGGCTATTTCTAATGAATTATTTATAGCGAACTATTTATAGTGGACGATACAAGTAAAATCTATTAAAATAAAAACTATGTTAAAATAAAGTGGTGAAGGGAAGTCCTATTTCTAAGGAGGCTACTAAAAAGTCTATTTTTAAGATGGCTACTAAAAGGCTTATTTTACAGATGGTTACTAAAAGGTCTATTTTACAGATGATTCTTAAAAGGCTTATTTTACAGATGGCTACTAAAAGGTCTAATTTACAATAAGAGGGAGTACTGCTTACTATGTTTAATTGGAAGCATCTCATTACAAGACTGCCGGTCATCATGTCCGTCATCATACCAATCATTATCCCAGTCATCATCCCAGTCACTATAATCGGCAGTTTTATGAGTGCTCAGCCTTTAGAAGCTATTGAAATAAGGCTCAACTCCCCACACAAGATCTATTCTGACGGAGAGTATATCTACGTGGACGCTGAAGGAAGTTCTACTATTATCTCTGAAGCCACGCTCGTTAACCTTAAATACAATATTCCTATTACAATTACTTATTATTTGGAGCTACATGAAAAAAGCAAATTTACTTTTTCCCGCAAACGTGCCAGCATTCAAATTATCAATCGCATTACCCACGATATCTGGTCTGGCTCGTATATAGTAGAGAAAGCCAATAAAAAAAGCCGTTATTTAGATTTGGCATCACTTGAAGAAGCCATTCTCAACTTAAAAAAAGTTGCCATTGCACGTGTTGAAGATATCAATCCACATCGTAACTATTTTATTAAATCACGTGTTGTTTTAAAGATCAAGAACTACTCTTCATATTATGAATTGATAAACAATCTCCTTTCCATCTTTATCTATCGCACTAGTTACTATCATAGTCAAAATTATAGCGGAACGGAAATGTTGAAACCCTTAATAGATGATACTCCTTAATGCTATTTAACAGATAATACTCCTTAATACTATTCAATGAATTGATAACACCCATAATAATGCTATTTAACTGATAATACCTATTAATGCTGTTATTTGCAAAAATGACTAGTCATTAATGCTGTTATTTGTTAAAAACTACTAGTGATAGATGAAAAACCTAAGCCAATTTCCACTTTGGAAGCTAAATCCATATTTTTCTAAAAAAATCTGGGGTTCGGAGAAATGGATTTTCTCAACGCATTCTCATGGTCATGCAACCATTGCAACTGCCCCGTATAAAGGATGCTCGCTCATCGACGCACTCAAACAGGAAAATCAAAAAAAACTATATAAAGAACCCCTTCCCATTCCCCCGTACTTATTAAAATCATTGAAACACATGAGAATTTATCCGTACAAGTCCATCCCGATGATGAATATTCAGCCCTTCATGAAAAAAGTCGTGGAAAAAGCGAATGTTGGCTCTTTATGGAGCATAAACCTTATGCTAAAGTCATCAGTGGCTTCACCCAAGCTCTACGTGAACGTCGCATTGGTGAACAGCAGATAAAAGAACGCCCAGCTTCTAATACTTCTCATACTTCTCATTCAAAAGATAAAAACCCCAATAATAATAAAAACGAGGATATTAGAGAATTATTTCTCCATGGGACTAGGGAAACCATTGAAAATAGCCTTCAGAATATACTCGTTGAAAAAGATGCTGCTCTGTACATTCCAGCAGGCACCATTCATGCTATTGGCGGGGGTATCAAACTACTAGAAGTCCAGCAAAATAGCGATATTACCTATAGACTTTACGATTATGGCAGGAATCGTGAAACACACCTCGAACAATCACTTGCCGTGCTAAACCGTGAAGCAACAGGTCATTATTACCCCCCAAATTCTCAAAAATCTACTAAATCTGCACAAACACCTATATCTACGCCCTATTTTACAATTGAACCCCTCACACTGAATCCCCATGAAGAAACATCCCTTGTATTTAGTGCTCCACATACAGAACAAGCAACTATCATTGTTATCTTAACGGGAACAGTTGCTATTAGACACACGTTAGCACCACCATTTCCTCAAATATCACCCGTTACAAAGCCACTTACACCCACAGCTTTAAGTGAAGATTGCCTCTACGCCCCCAATGGAGGCGAATTTATCATCAAAAACCTTGAGAATCTAACGTCTTATGTGAAAATACAAGTTTTTCTTAACCGTTAAAAACTTGTATTTAAGGCTAAAAAGGAGGGTATTTAAAATATACAGTATAAGCCCCCCTGTACACGACCCGCCCAAGACCGCCCCCAGCCTCGCCAGCCCGTATTTTAGAACTATAAAGGGGTTATTTAGAATATAACAGTACAAGCCCCCGTACACGACCTACCCCACGACCCGCCCAAGACCTGCCCCACGATCCGCCCCCAGCCCCAGTCTCACGCTATTTACCTGTTCTTAGCTTTTTGATACGACGTTTACGCCTAACTTTTTTCTTATTGAGCTTGGCTTTACTTTTTCTTCTTTTCAAAACGATCCTTATTTAAAACATTGAACTTAAATAAAAATCTTAAGTAAAGATCTTTATTTACAAATAATAACGAGACTTTAATGCTCTTCGCTTATAACAATATAACTTAATGCCTTAGTGACTTAGTGCTAATTTACGCTTAATATAGACCGCTTGTGATCTGGAGTGTTTTTTTAGTAAAATAGCGTGAGATATTGTAACATTAAGTTGGGGTTTTATAAGAAAAATTTATTGCAAACCGAGTAATTAGGTAAAAATTATAAAAATTAAGTGGCTAAACATCGTTTTTTAATGCAAATTATCCGTTTCTCACCTTATTCAAGGCTATCTAAAGACTATCTATCCACCTTTGTGGATTGCCCCCTATATTCATTCCCCCACTAATTCCAAGTCTCCCCCCTTCAAAACTCTTTATCTATCAACTTATCTATCAATTTTTCTTAATAGTGAAGCCTTCTTTATCCAATTCAGCGATATAATCCCTGATATTCTTATCTGTATTTAAATCCCAATTATAATAAAGATAGGAAATTCCTCCCTTCGCATCCCCCTTAAAGTTCGCAGGCTTATGTAAATCAATAAATTTAGCTAATGAAGCCCCTTTTTCTTGAAAATCTTCTTTATACCACTTAAATATCTTAGAAATTCCTAATTTCTTTCCCCCCAAAAAGCCTTTAACCTTTTGCCTGATATGAATAGGAGAACGAAGACTTTCTTCAGTCACCAATTTTAAGGTTTCATCCAGATCCGCTTGCTGGTACGGACGATAAAATAACGTAGGACAACTCACCGAAGCACAATTAAGTGCAAAATGCGTCCTCGCATCGCCTAAAGGACGAATGATCTCATGTTCAATCTCATCTAAAGCAAGCGTCTTAGTACCTATCACAATGTTCTTTTCCTTCCAGCCAATCTTCTTCATGCTCGAAACAGGATATGCTTCTGTCACAGCCTTTAACGTATAGAAATTGTAGGCATTAATCCAAAAAGCTAAGTGCGATCTCTTAAAAGGGGGTGTAGCAATGTTTTTAAGGCGTGTTGCCTCCCTATTGATGGCTTCCTTCATACGCGAATCTTTCACTAATGTTTGATAATCGACTGCATTATGGTCGAATGAACCGTATTCAGATGAAAATTTCTGGCGAATCACTGCTTTTTTTAGAATTTCTCCATAACCCTTCGTAAAAGCCTCCAATTCTTGTTCATCAGCCTGCGATAACTCTTTCGCAAGTAGTACTTCTGTAGTATTTCCCCCCACCCCCATAGCCGTATATAGAAAACTTCCCAGCACCCAACTTAAAGTGATCATAAGCCCACTTCGTAAATATCGCTTAAAAGAATAGGTATAATGCTGCAAATTTAGATTCCCAAATATTTTCCACGCTATGATTCGTGAAATAACGTGTTCTATCAATAATTGCACGGTTTTTTGTGATTTTGTTTGTATTTTCATTGCTAAAGTGATTGCCTCCTTATTACGTTTAGTATTTTAAGGTCTTTAACGTATTATACTATAAAATGGATATAGTTGGCTAATTCTTAAACTTGAACCCCCCTTTAAAAACCCTTGAAAATGGGGAGAATTGGTTGGAAAAAATCCTATTTCAAAGGGGGTATAAATAAACCAGATAGAAAAACTACCCTTGCTAACTACTTTACCACACTAGCCCCCCTTTTTAAGGGGGGTTTGGGGGGATTCTATTTCAAAGGGGGTATAAATAAAAAGATAGAAAAACTACCCTTGCTAACTACTTTATCACTGTAGCCCCCCTTTAAAAACCCTTAAAAATGGGGAGAATTTGTTGGGGGAGATGTTATTTCCCTGATTTTCTTCTGTTATCTTCTCTGCATAACATTCGACAGTTCTCAGTAGACGTTTTCCCGCCTTTATGCCATGGTGTAATGTGATCGGCTTCCATTTCTTCTATTTCAAAGGTTTTTTTACACACGGAGCAAATTCCCTTCTGCTTTTCATAGGTTTCTCTTCGCTGCGTTTCGGTGAATTGACGAATATTTAGATATTTTTCATCACCTGTTAACACGTAAGTATAAATTCCCTTTTTACGGGTCACGTCATCGTCTTTCATTAGTTCAGAAACTTCTTTTTCTAGCTTCTTAGCGTCAAGACTTTTATTCTTAAACTTATTATAAAGTTCTCCCCAATCAAGACCTTTCATTTCCCTGCGATATTTCGGGAATTTAACTTCAACCCACTTTATTACCTTTTTAAAATAAAGCCATAGTTCATCTGCATTCGATTTCTGCTGATGTTTTCCCATATAGGCTTCAATAGAAACGTTATTTATGTTGCTTATCCATTTTATAGCGGTTTCTAAGTAATCTTGTCTAATGGGCGTACCATTTAAATATTTATTCCCTATATCATAAGCGGGACAACCTCTCCTACTAAAATACTTTTTAGCTTTGGTAAGCCAAGTTCCATGATAAACGGCATTTCTTAGTTCTTGGTCAGCGAGTTTCATTCCCGCTATATTAATAATCTTAAACCATTCCAATCTTTCACTATCGGTCCCACTACATAGATAGATCATTAGTTTGTAGTTTAAAATCTGGTCTTGCTCGTCATCTTGTAGATTATGGAAATATAAGCCTTTAAGTGAAAAATTGCCTTTAACATATTCACAGATTGAAATGGTTCTCTGCTGCCCGTCAATAATTTCAAAATTACCATCTTTACGCACTGCCCAATACATCACATTGAGTGGGTAATCTTTTTTAATGGTATTTATCACGGCATCTCTTTGTTCTTGACCATAGATAAACTCTCTTTGATAAGGCGGGCGTATATCTAATTTGCCACCGTAGCCAATAACCCCCGATTCTTGGTTGTTTTTATATCCTTTAGCTAATTCTTTAATCGTAATTTCTTTAAGTTCTATTTTCATTTTTTCTTTTTTTATAATCTTTTATTTTTGATAACTATTCTCATATAAGGAATAATAGCTTTACCAGAATTATTATAATACGCTAAGACAGGATGATCTTCTTTTATAGACCCAGTACCCCCAGTTTTATAATAATCCCTAACAAATTTATTACTTAGACCTTTTTTTGTTAGTTCTCTATATAAATTGCCTTGACCTTGCCCAATAATTTCAAACTGATCGGGATTATATTTATCTAAAAAAGTAATAGGCACACCCATTGCCCCTTTATAATCCACAGGTATATCTTTTGTCTTATCTACGTTAATAGCATTATAGTTATCATATTTTGGGTAGTTTTCCTCATTGCCTTTATAAGTTTTGTGAAGGATTAAATTCTCGTGGCGTTTGGCTATGTCTAGGTTGGTGAACCAAGTTACATTTCTAAATTTAACAAGGTCTGTCTGTTCGTTATATACTCCTTTTGAAAATTCTTTGGGATATTGCGTTTTAAAGTAGGCATTTCCACCTTCAAATCCATAGCCTAACCAAAATTTATTTGTTTTGATTAATTTAAATATTTCTTTGTAGGTAATAGCATTGTAACTTCCAATAATTACAAACTTTTTATTGTACTCAATTAACTGGGCAACGTATTCACGAAACAGTGAAAAGGGCGGATTGGTCACAACTATATCTACTTTTTTAAGTAACTTTATGCACTCATCACTGCGAAAATCGCCATCACCTTTTAAGTATTTTATTCCGATTTCTTCTGGATCTGGAACCTTGTTTTTATTCTTATCCCCGTCATATTCTAAATAAATTGCTTGTTCAGCATCATTTTGACTAAACAAGTCCATGTTTTCATTTTTATAACAAGTTGTAATTAGCTTTTTTAGCCCTAATTGTTCGAAGCCATACGAGAAATAGTGAAAAAAATTGCTTATTCTTGGGTCATCGCAATTACAGTATACAACCTTACCCTTAAAATGTTTCTTATAATGTTTTAGTTCGTTTTCAATGTCAGGAAGCTGTGTATAAAACTCATCTTTTTTAGCATTTTTTGCTTTATGTAAGTTGGTATTTGATGAGCTTTTTTTCATTTAGGTTTTGCTAATATAAGCACTGCATTTTATATTATTTATTTGCAGTGGGAAAATTCCACTGCAAATTAATCTATTGGCAGTCACTATCATTTATAGTCTTTTATTTTTGATAACTATTCGTACATATTTAGGCTTTCCATTGATAGAACTATCTTTATCCTTTATCAAACCATGTTCCTTAAATGGAATTTTGTTATTTAATCTTATATTATTTGAACTTAATATCTCAAACTGATCAGGATTATATTTATCTAAAAAAGTAATAGGCACACCCATTGCCCCTTTATAATCCATAGGTATATCTTTTGTCTTATCTACGTTGATAGCATTGTAGTTATCGTATTTAGGATAGTTTTCCTTATTGCCTTTATAGGTTTTGTGAAGGATTAAATCCTCGTGACGTTTGGCTATGTCTAGGTTGGTGAACCAGTTAATTCTACCCATACTGAAATACTTTTTGCCATCTACTATTTTTTTTCTTGATTCTGTCTTTATATCATAATGATCCTGAACTCCGAACCATTTTGTTCCGCCATTATCCATGCCTAACCAGAGTTTATTCTCTTTTATCAGTTTAAAAATTTCTTTATAAGTAATAGCATTTTGGTCACCTAAAATCACAAACTTTTTATCGTACTCAATTAACTGGGTAACGTATTCACGAAATAGTGAAAAGGGCGGATTAGTCACCACTATATCTACTTTTTTAAGTAACTTTATGCACTCATCACTGCGAAAATCCCCGTCACCTTTTAAGTATTTTATTCCGATTTCTTCAGGATCTGGAACCTTGCTTTTATTCTTATCCCCGTCATATTCTAAATAAATTGCTTGTTCAGCATCATTTTGACTAAACAAGTCCATGTTTTCATTTTTATAACAAGTTGTAATTAGCTTTTTTAACCCTAATTGTTCGAAGCCATACGAGAAATAGTGAAAAAAGTTGCTTATTCTTGGGTCATCGCAATTACAGTAAACAACCTTATTCTTAAAGTGTTTCTTATAATGTTTTAATTCGTTTTCAATGTCAGGAAGCTGTGTATAAAATTCATCTTTTTTAGCATTTTTTGCTTTATGTAAGTTAATATTTGATGAGCCTTTTTTCATTTAGGTTTTGTTAATTATTTATGGTTGTTATGTACTGAGATTGAGTAGTATTTTATGCTATTAGAAATTTTACTATAAATTTAGTATAAATTTAGAAATTATTGTAAAATTCTTTTTATATTAGTAATTTTTGATAAATTTCAGGAATCCCCCCTTTAGAAACCCTTGAAAATGGGGGAATGGTGCATTGTATATTCAAGGGAAGAAATTATTAGATAGAAAAATAAAGATATATAGGAACTAGAAATATGAAAAAAAAGCAAGAAGAAGTCGAAGTCTTGGAATTAGATCATACCAAAGCTAAAGAATTTTTTCTTTCTGAAGAAAGTTATTATTCCTTTGATTTACCAAAATATTTTACTTTTAAAGAGTTGTTAGAAAAAATTAAAAAAAAAATTGATAATAAAAATTTAAAAAGTTTTTATTTAAAAGAAAAGAAACCTGAGGATTGTGAAAAGGTAAATTATATATTATTTCATAACAAAGACAGCAATTATGCATGGAGAAAACTTGAACTTGTTCATCCCGTTCTTTATGTTTCTTTAGTTAATACAATAACAGAAAAAGATCATTGGGAATATATTAAAAGATTCTTTAAAGAAAAGAAAAATAAATTTATAAGTTGTGCAAGTATTCCTGTTCTAAAAAACAAAAATCAGGAATCACGAAAAGAAACTCAAATTCTTGCATGGTGGAAAAAGCATGAACAAGAGGCTATTCGTTTAGCATTAGATTATAACTATTTTTTTGCTACTGATATTAACAATTGTTATCGCTCCATATATACTCATGCAATTCCTTGGGCACTTCATACTAAAAAAGATGCAAAAGAAGAAAGAGACAATAAAAAGCTTTTGGGTAATATAATTGACCATAAGCTAAGGCAAATGAACTATGGTCAAACTAATGGAATTCCCCAAGATAATACTTTGATGGACTTTATTGCAGAAATTTTTCTTGCATATGTGGATGAAGAATTAGTAAATAAGCTAAATAAAACATTAACAGATTATAGGATTTTAAGGTTTAGAGACGATTATAAAATCTTTGTCAATAATCCAAGTGATGGAAAGTTAATAATTAAAGAGCTATCATTGATCTTAAGTAATTTGGGCATGAGTTTAAATAATGAGAAGACATTTCATGCTCAAGATATTATTACTAATTCAATTAAGAAAGATAAAATTTTTAGGTTGCAAAATCCTGCAAATAATAAAGGTCTACAAAAAAAACTATTAGTTATTTACGAATTTTCAAAAAAATATCCTAACTCTGGAACTTTAGCAAAAGATTTACAGAATTTTTTTAGAATAATTGAAAAAAAGAAAAAAATTAGATCTTTAGATGTTTTAATTTCAATTATTGTAGCAATTATTGTTGGCAATCCAAAAGTTTATCAGATTGGTTCGTCTATATTGGGCAAATTTTTATCCTTAATAGAAAGTGATAGGCAGAAAGATATTTTTGAAAAAATAGAAAAGAAAATTAATTTACTTCCAAATACAGAAATAAATAATTTATGGTTACAAAGAATAATATTAAAGATAGGTGAAAGCAAACACTATGGTACTGCACTATCTAAAAAAGTGGTAGATAACAATGTAGAAATTTGGAATTCAAAATGGCTCAAAAAAAATTTTTCTGATTTAGTTAATAAAACTCCAATTATAGATAAAGAATATATTGAGAAAATGGATCCATTCCCCCCTTACAAAGAAGTTAGAATGTTTAATTCAAGAACTAGTGACCCAAGAATTGGCTACTAGCTACTTATTTTCTAGCCCCCTTTTTTAAGAGGAGAGTTAACTAAAACAAATCACAGCATGATATAATAAGCATCAGTAATAGCTTAAAAACAGAGTTTAGGTTGCTTAACCGCCTTAAAAACAGAGTTTAGGTTGCTTAACCGCCTTAAAAATAAAGTTTAGGTTGCTTAACCGCCTTAAAAACACATCATTATGCAATTTCTTGATACACTTTCATTAGTATTAAGCTCGGGGACTGGAGGAAATGGAATTGTGTCCTTTCGCCGTGAGAAATTTATCCCCAAAGGCGGTCCCGATGGAGGCGATGGTGGTAACGGTGGCGATATTATCCTTATTGCTAAACGAAACCGAACGAATCTCATCCATTTAAACACTAAACGGATTATTAAAGCCAAAAATGGAACAAATGGCGGTCGAGCGAGATTGAGCGGGGCACGTGGCAAAAGTACTACTATTGAAGTCCCCTTAGGGACACTCCTAAAAACTGATCACGGCATTCTCATTCACGATTTCAAGCAAGCCGAAGAACCCTTTATTCTTATCAAAGGTGGTAACGGGGGTCGCGGAAATTATCATTTTAGAAGTTCTACGCTAAAAGCCCCACGTATAGCTGAAAAAGGACTCCCCGGTAAAGAAATAAAGGTTTTTTTAGAACTTAAAATCATCGCCGATATTGGTTTAGTTGGATTTCCTAACGCCGGAAAATCAACTTTATTAAGCGTCCTCACGCAAGCACACCCTAAAACTGCCAATTATCCCTTTACAACATTGACTCCGCATTTAGGAGCTTATAGCATTGATGAAACGAGGACCCTTATTTTAGCCGATATTCCAGGGATTATAGAAGGGGCTCATCTCGGGAAAGGCTTGGGACTGCAATTTCTAAGACATATCGAACGTACTAAAATGCTCCTCTTTCTCATCGATTGTAGCTGTGAAGATCCAGCACCCTACCAAGCGTTTACCGTTCTAAAAAAAGAATTGTTCACCTATAATCCCCTTATGGAAAAAAAAATCCTTTTATATTGCCCTCTCAAAGTCCGATCTATTGACAGAACCCCTCACCCAGCAAGCTAAAATCCTAAAGACCTTCCCCCACTCCTATCAAGACAAAATCATATTTATGAGTAGTTTTACCCGTAAAGGCCTCCCAAAATTACATGAATTCCTAGCAAAATGGGTCCCCCAACCCCAAAACTAGCTCCAAACTAACCCATAATAAGTCCTCAACCCCCAAACTAACCCAAAAAAAATCCCCTATTGCTCAGTTGAATAGGCTCTCAGTTGAATAGGCTCTCTGTTTCTAAACTAGCCTAAAAAAATTCCAACCCTATACATAAAATTAGAGAATAAAGTTGGGAAATAGGGCTAAAGTAAGAAAATTCAGCTTTCTTCAAAAATAACTCCGTAAAGACCTTAAAAACTGCGAAAATACCTTATATCTTTGTAAATATTCTAAACTTTATTTTTAGAATAAAAAAAACTAGTAAAAAAACTAGCCTTAGAATAAAACACTGATATTAGAATAAAGCACTAATATTGGAATAAAGCACTGATATTGGGACGAAGTGCTAATATTAGGATATAAAAACACTGATATTGGGATAAATTACTAATATTAGAATAAATTACTTGACAAAATAACTTAAACTATTATCTTTATATATAAAATTTGATTTTTTTCGTCACTAAGATTAGTTTTAAGCTAATCTTAGAACGAAAACTATTAAATAACTGTACTTCGAAAATCTTAAAGATAATCCTAAAAAACAAATGGAGGAACCACCAATTATGAAAGTACAACCTTTACACGATAGAATACTTGTAAAATCATTAGAAGCAGCTGAAAAAACAGCTGGGG
>CAXARH010000054.1:0-18344 GCA_963971285.1 Astropecten irregularis | reverse complement strand
CATCGGTGAGAACCCCCCTCCCCCTTCCTTGTCGTAGGCCAGCCGGCCATGAGGCATTAGTACCAGGATATGTGACAAGTGGGAAAACTGAACCACTCGAGAGGAGTGTGGTGACAAACAGAGTATGGTGGTCACACGGGTACTAGTAAGAGCCGGCGAAGAGACATTGCCAACCCGAGTATTGAATCCCGGAAGAGGGAGTGCGTAGTTTCAGGAGGGAAACTACTGCAAGGTCGTTGACGCCTACTGGGGAGGAGAAGATGTTCAACTAGAGTCACCTACGTGAAATGACCAAGTAAAGAAGAGTACCTAGCTTTTATTTGGGAAATATGGATATAGGACGTACAGACTGGGTGCGACAGAAAATCAGTCCAGGCGATGCCCAGCCGATCAGGGAGAGACCAAGGAGATTTTCCCCACCAGAAGCAAGAGGAAATTCGGCGACAGGTGCAATATATGGTGTGTAACGGTATACCATTGAGCCTACGGATAGCCCTTGGGCATCAAATGTTGTTCTCGTGAGAAAGAATGTTCAGAAATGCTGTGTAGATTGAAGCCGTCTAAATGCTGTCACGATAAAAGACGCCTACCCAATTCCGCGTATTGATGATTCGCTGGATACCCTGGCAGCAGGTGCATAGTGGTTTATCCACTTTGGACTTGGCGTCTGGCTATTGGCAGGTCGAGCTGGACGATGGTGCTATAACACAGTAATCTGCGTTCGTGGTTCGCGGGGTTTGCACAGCTGGCAGGTGATGCCCTTTGCTCTGTGCAACGCCCCTTTGACCTTTGAAATGTCAATTAATACGGTATTGGCAGGTTTGCATTGGGAGATATTACTTATCTACCTGGCGACGTATGAGTGTTTGCGAAAACGATTGAGGAGGAGTTAGATCACCTTAGGTGGTTTTTCATCGCCCACGGAACGCATAACTATATAAAACTGAAACCCCAAAAGTGTCACCCATTTAGTCTCAGCGTCGTGTACGTACCTTGGACACATTGTGTCAGGATCTGGAGTCACCACAGACCTAGAAAAGATCAGTACTGTGCGGAACTGGCCAACCCCTAAGACGGTTAAAGATGTCCAGATCTTCTTGGGCTTGATGTCGTATAATCCTACGTTCATAATAAGGGTTTGCTGATAGAGCACGCACCGAAGAACGCTAAGTAAGGCCGAGTGGAACTCTGTGTTATGCGCAGAAAATTGCTGGCAGTGGTGGTATTATTTTCAGATCCAGTTCAGGCAGTTCATCATAAAAACTGGCCACGGGGCTCTATGTTGGCTCGTTTACTTTCGCAAGGGCAAATTGCGCGATGGCTACAGGTGATTGATGAATATAACTTTACAATAAATCGCATGGAAATGCAGATGGCCTCTCGCGCAGATATTGTTCTCGGGTCTGGAATACAAGAGGTGCCAGTTGAAGGGAAGGCGTCACTTCGAGTAAAGATGTGAGAGCTGTAACAAACTCGCCTACAATCACGTATTGTGACGAGATTGGGTGGACCGGCACAAGTGTTATTTGTCCGGAAATAGGTGAAGATGTTGACCTGTATTTTCTGGGAAAGTTGTAGGAAAGTTTGCGGAGTGAGTGACAGGGTGTGTGGCCATCTGGGTCGGGCAGGTCACTCGGATCATGCTGCTGGGTGCGTGATATCCGGGCGGCGACCAATCACAGTGGTTGGGCGGTGCCTGGGGGTCACGAGAGCGGCATGGTCTGGCTGGTGTGCTCGGAAACAGCGGGCCCGGTAGTCATTCAGGATTCTGGTAGCGAAGTGGAAGGTGGAGTTGTGTGTAAGGAGCGGACGGCGAGACGTGAAGCAGGCTTACGTGCCGTGGCGAGTGTGTTTCGCTGTGATGGTCCGCCGGGCTTACAGTACTTCTCCGACCTTACTTCCGCATATGTGTAACTTGTTGAGTGCATTGTTCGGTGAGTGATCCAGTGTTAATCATTGCGCTGATAGGTTTACTGCTTGTGTAAATTGCTTGCTTACGATTGTGTTGTAGTGATTTGAGTATACCTTTTAGAATAGTTGTGACGAAGTGGCGGCTAATCGGGAGTTCACAGAGAACTTGAATGGCTCAGACAGTCGATCACAGAGATTGACTAAGGGTTAACCACAGAGGTTAACTGATAGCCGTTCGTATTAGTCGAGTAATCCAACTGGTAAGGGAACTCAAACGAGCTCGCATCCCTGGGCCCGAGACTGCTCGTATCATTTCCCGGGTCTGAGGTATGATTTGAGTTCGGAGTTGGAGAACTTTCATCACAGATGGTGAACCTCTCTCCATACTTCTGAATTTAAATTGGACTCGATTGGGAATTCCGCCACAGTATGAAGACATGCGAGAGGCATGGATGGAGGACGCATCCATACAATGGGTTTTGAAAGCAAAAGAGAAATTGGCAGATAAACCCGAGAGGAATGATATTTCCTCTGAGTCACCGGCAGTGACTAACTGGCGGGTGTGGGACCAACTATAGGTGAGAAACGGTGTTGTATGCGGTCGATGGAGTAGGATGACGGTCGCCTAGTGGAGTGGCGCACGGTGTTACCAGAGAAGTATCAGTCAGATCTTATCAAAGAGCTTCATAGTGGCAAATCTAGTGGACACTTAGGCGTCAAGAAAACAATGGCCAAAGTTGGCTTGAGGTATTACAATGGACAGTGGACAGTGCAATGTGTGTGCAAAGTGATGCGTTTTTCATAATATTTGGGAGATTTATTGGGTTAGGGAATCAACGATAACGGGTCAACCATCTTACGGGAAGAGGGACGCCTAACCAGGTCCACCTTTTACATACTATAAAGCAGGGTTGATAAAAATCATGATTTTTATAAAAAAAAATTAAAAATCGGATTTATTTGATTTAAATCAGATTTGTTTGATTTAAATCGATTTTTTTGATTTAAATTAAAATCTTAATTGTTTTTACGTAATAACATCTTACTATCATAACATTTTGCTTTAAAAACCCCATAAATGCTGCCAAATTGCATCTTCTTGTCGCTTGGGCATTGTGGTCATTAAAATGTAGCCAAAAAAACCAAAGCAACAGAAAATGTTACTGACTGTCACTACAGGCATACTCTACTGCTTCCTTGCTGATGGGATGTTTAAGACCACATTCAAAGATGTTTCATGGCTTGTACGTACCTGTGGTCCATTTGCACCTCAGTATATGTGTATTAGAGCTTATAATTACTGTGCGAAGTCAAGATGTAGTGATGTACACAAACAAAACTTCTGTGCAGTTGCATACATGTACATGAATTACATACATGTACTGTACATGTACTGTATGTATTATTATACTGTGTGTATTCATTGTACAGATTACAAGTAATGCTGTACACATACTTCAGAATACTGCCTCATTTTTCATACACGTGTGTATACGTGAATGCATATTTTGTACAGTAAAAACTCATTGTAAAAACACAACATAAACTGTTTTAAGACACCCTGTTATAGTGGAAAAATTAAGCCAAAAGTTAATGCAAGTCTTCTTTCAGTAAGATTTTCTGTTTTTTGTAAAAAAAAAATTAGAAATAATGAAAAAATCATGATTGATTTTTTTGAGCGATTTTTTATATTTTTTTCCATTGATTTAAATCATGATTTAAATCAATGATTTAAATCGAGTGATCCTATAAAGGACATTGGGCCTATCCAGGCACCTGTCCAGGCGCAACCAGCTGCACCTGCAATTACACTGAGTTGAGTTGTTGTATTAGAGAGAGAGAATGGAGGAAAATAAAGCGTTCATATACCAGTAATCATGAGAAGAACGTGTTCTGTGTGATTCAGAAGCTTGATTACCTGCCCCACTACCCCTTAACTCCCCTATCTGGCCGTAAGTTGGCCATGTGAACCGAATTTTACGGTGGTGCTGTACTGTGCCTGGTGGTAGACTGCCCCTAAACGAGCTTGCTCCTTAGCTGAGCCTTCATCAGACTACACCACTCGCGGACGTCGGCTTAGGGCGACTCCGGGTTGCCGTTAGCCTTGGTCAAGGCGTTGATCGTATTCGTACTATTTTGTTCACAGCGCTCCCGATCGATCCCCCACACGATCGTTGGGGGGTAAAATAATATAATGCACATTAGGCAAACAGCGACCTCTCGCGGTCTGTGCTACTGGTTCGTGCTCAACGCCTTGACTTGGGCCCTTTTCCAAACCTCGGCTCCGGCTCAGGCTCCGGCTCCAGCTCCATTTCTTAAAACCATTATAAAATAAAGGGTATCAAAATATTATCTTTTGGCTATGGCTTTGAAGTAGATACTATAATTTTAACAAGAAGACAGAGCTTCAGCTTCAATGAAAAGCCAGAACCTATATTTTCAGCATATTGATGACAGTGCCGAAGCCGGAGCCTGAGCCGGAGCCGAGGTTTGGAAAAGGGCCTAAGGCTAGGTTGCCGTCGGATGAGGACCACAACAGTAACAAACATTCATTTATTCCTCAATTGTGTTATCTTCCAATTATTGTTGAAGATAGGCGACCTGTGTGGTCCCATATTTGAATAATGATTTAAAAATATGTAGGCCTATAATGAAGCAAACATGAAAACCTGAAAATGAGTTCCATATTTGAATGAAAGAAAATGTAAATGTTTGGCGTTAGCTAAAAACAATACTTTGATAGCCAAGTTTTAATTCAAGACATTATAATCTTATGGGCCTAGCAAGACATCTACTGTATTCTACTGTACTCAAGTACGGTAATACCACTGAAAAATCAAGAAAACTGTACATTCATTACACAAGTAATGAGAGACGACACAAAATGTAAATATTAAAGCCTTAGCAAAAACAATGCACAACACAACAGATAAACATTCTTGCATGGAAATATTAAACACCACAAAGTTTCCGGGCAACGGGGCACGAGAGGGCGCAATGGCACGATCGAGTCCGTTATCGAGCTTTACAGTCTTGGCTGGGTAGGGGCGTCAGTGGGCAGTCAACAAAAGTCGCACATCATGGTAAGGATGGAAAGGGTTAAAACATGGAGGGGACAATCAACATTATGTCTCCCATACAAAAAATAATAGGGGGTGGGGCGTGTGCTCCAGAGATTTCCGACCATTATAAGGTATTCATTTATGTACTCTAATAATACTGTAACGTTAAACTCGAGCGGTATGGGCCTTAGAGAACGTTATTTCTGCAAACACACAATAAATGGACGATAATGCTCTGATTCCTGATTTTGATGATTGGTTTATTCACTTTTAATTCACTCTGTTCTGTAACAACACACTAACCTGACTTAACTCTAATTCTGTACGTATCCTTACTCTGCGGCCGCCAGACTGAAACTGCCAAAACCGCGCCAATCAATCCCACTTTCCACAATAATAGACCGATCCAGTAAGCCCCGCCCTATTTCGCATTGACCAATCACAGCCGCGAAAATCTGATCACCAATTGCAGCAGCCATTTTGGTGATCTCATGCTGGAGATCATGGTATTGATTACTGCGGTGTTTATGTTTACGAAATGGAAAAACAATAAATACTGCCCTCTGTAAGTGCAGCACAACTTCACAAGTACAGTATCTTTCTGCTACAAATTGATGGTGTTTATATTTCCATTGTAATTCTGACTCTCGATGGCCTGGTAAGAGACGAAACGTACATTTGTGACTTTTTCCAAAACCAGAGTCCCATAGAGATAAGTGCTTTCGGTGATGGGCTTGCAACGCGTGTTGGCGATCGTGACACGTTACGCGCGCGCGTGTGCGTCGTTGCTTGGCCGTTGCTATGGTGGGCGTGGCCTACTGGATCGGTCTATTCACATGAGCCTAACATGCAGCGATCACGTGCTTGCTGTTGACCACGCGCGCGCCGTGCATCACGCGACTCTAAAAATAGCGCTGCTTAACTAGGTCACAGAACAGCGCCGCCAGCGCTCACTCCGCCACATCACCCCCTCCTTTAAGAAGGTGATGTGTCCTCACATCATTTTACTGCTTTTAAGTCTGCACATTTCAAAACAACAAAAATGGAACTTAGTTCTTAAACTTCTCTTAAAGAATTAACAACGAAAATGGCAAATGTTTTTCTAGCCTCATCTCCATTTAAAGTTCGAATCATCTTTAACAACTTTTAACTTTATATTTTAAACAACGGGTTTTCAACACTTTGAAATAACTTCAAACAAACTTCAAACACTTTAAGAGGTTCCTGAAAAACAACACTTTTCAACAATGAAACCCTGTTCGCGATCATTCGTAATCGAACTTTTCGGTCACTATGCGTGATACGACTGTGGCTCCATCCAGTACCTCCCTGATGGTGCGCTCCCTTAGCACTCGTGCCATCGACGTCTGGACTGCAACATCTCGGTGAGTAGGCAGGGCGTCACCTGCCCGAATCACTTCTGGTTCCTCGACGATGATGCGCCTCACCATAAGTGGACCAGTTGGGGCTGTCGATGCGGTGTGAGGTGCCTTCGGTGAAGCAGTAGGGAACAGTGGAAGCCTCTTGGGGGAAGGGGGAACCGTCAACTGTGGCAATACAGGCATTGGCTGCCGGATGGGGCTGTTTGGGTGGATACTGAGCACATCGAGATCTCTCCCAGGGGTTCTCGGCACTTCACTGGACCTGTCGGTCGACGAGGACTGGTCCTTATGTGCATGCTGCCAGTGTCTGTCCATGTCGTGCTTCCTACTGAATTTGATAGGGCAGTAGGGACATGCATATCTCTCCCGCTTCGTGAGGTGTTGCTCCTCCACGTGGCGGCGTAGTGTTGCAGATGAAGAGAAGCTTTTCTGGCACTCTCCGCACTTCTGTCTTCTGGGCGAACGGCTTCGCTCTCGACCCTGGCTTCGTCCACGTTGTTCCATGCCTATCACTCCTGTGAAAACATAAAGAAGCAGAGCGGAAACATTATTACTACATTGTTTGGACGTTAACACCACTCTCCATAACGGTCAGGGGGTTTTCTTTTTCGTCTGCCAGATGGGTCATTTTCATTGATACGTGGTTGTGGCTCGTCGTTGTGGTCTGCTGGGAATTCTTGGGCTTCGGGTTGCCTAATCAATGGTTCCACTTCTGCACCAACGTCTGGGTGAACCTCTGCGTCCGTCTCATTCATTTGCTCGGCTCCTTTGGTGCCATTTTCCTGATCTTGCCCGGCACTGTGCTGGTGTAAGGGTTGTTCGTCTCCCTGGACTGGGATTCCTCTAGCTTCCTGTTGGGTCACTGGTTCATCAGAGTCCGTCCTCCCTGCTGGTTGGTCAACCTCCTCTCTCTGGCCTCGTTCCGTACCCTGTTGACGCAAGAGCCAAGATGTGTCTACATCTCCATTGAACGGTTTCAGACGGTTGACATGGATAACTTTAGGCTTGTGTCTGGGCCCTCGTTGCATTCTTAGGATCACATCACTTAACAAATGGGTGACAATGTAGGGGCCATCCCACTTAGGCTGGAGCTTCGGCGATAACCCAACTGTCTTTGTTCCAACTCGTGCCATAACCGCACTGCCAATATCGTACTCAGTCTTGTCAGCCTTAAGGTTGTAGTGCCGTCTCTGGTAGCAGGCGGACTTCTTGAGTTGAACTCGAGCTGTCTCATGTGCCGATTCTAGCCTCTCCCTGAGCTCATCGATGTAGTCCGACGCTCCAGCCTGTCCCTCCTTTGGTAGACCACATATCACGTCGATGGGCAGGTCCACTTCTCTCCCAAACATCATTTTGTTTGGGGTAAGGCCGGTACTCTCATTAGGGGAAGCTCGATATGCCATCAAGACTGAAGGCACATATCTGTCCCAGTCCTTTTGATTAGTAGCGACATACGAGGCGAGCATCGCAATCAATGTCCTATTGAAGCGCTCCACTTGCCCGTCACTTTGAGGGTGGTATGGTGTGGTGCGGGTCTTATCTATTCCAAGCAATGCACATAAACCCTTAAAGAGCTTACTTTCGAACTGCCGACCTTGGTCACTATGTATTTGGCGAGGCACACCGAACCGACTGATGAACTCATCAACAAGGACACGGGCAATGGTTTCGGCATCTATGGTCGGAACTGGATAGGCTTCGGTCCATTTACTGAAGTAATCAGTCACCACCACAATGTAACGATTGCCACCATCTGTGATTGGGAAAGGACCAGTGATGTCTATCGCAATCCTCTCTAGCGGCACACCGGAGATTTGCTGCTTCAATGGTGCCCTTCTTCGTTTCTGCGGCATTTTTTGTTTAGCACACTCCAAACACCTCCGGCACCATCTCTTTACACTGTCTAGCATCCTCCACCAGTAGAAGCGTGTCTTGGCCTTTTCATACACTTTTCGTACGCCTAGATGGCCTCCTGTTGGAGCATCATGTAGTTGCTTGAGGACCTCTTCTTGCATCTTGTTGGGAATAACCAAAAGGTACCGGATGTCGTTGCCAGTATCATCCTCCCACCTCTTTTGCAGGATTCCATTTCGAATACTCATCTGGTCCCAAGCTCCCCACAAGGATTTACATCGGGCATTCTCTGCCGAGACCTCTGACCATGGCGGTCTTGGACATTCGGATTCGAGCCAGGTTATGAACTTATTAAGTACAGGATCCTCTCTCTGTTTCTGCGACAGTGTCGAAGTCGAAATCCCTATCAACCAATTGGGCTCGAGCTCTTTGGCCGCCTCTTGTAACGCATGGCAATGATCTGTATCCTCTTGGCACCCACCAGGGGTAGACTCGGTCGGAGAATCTGCCGTTGCCTGTCTCTCACCTTGCCTGTCTCCAATGTTAATCCTCATTGACTCCTCCCGGTCTTCCGGGGAACGTTTACACTGTTGGCAAGGCATCCTAGACATTGCATCGGCATTCCCGTGTCTTCGCCCGGGTCGATGCTCTATCTCAAAATCATATTCAGCCAACACCTGAAGCCATCTCGCTGTTTGTCCCTCTGGGTTTTTAAACCCCAACAACCACTTCAACGCTCCATGGTCGGTTCGAATCCTGAACTGGCGTCCGTACAAATATGGACGAAAGTGCTTCACATGGTGCACCAGGGCGAGAAGTTCCTTTCTGGTAACACAGTAATTTCTCTCGCACTTACTGAGAGAGCGGCTGGCATAAGCTATAACCCTCTCAACTCCGTCAACACTTTGCGATAGGACAGCTCCTATGCCGAAATCACTGGCATCAGTGTCCAAAATGAAAGTGTTCGTTGCCGTTGGGTAAGCTAGAATGGGAGATGAAATAAGGCGGTGTCTGAGTTTGTCAAACGCTTCTTGGCACGCGTCAGTCCAAACAAACTCACGGCCCTTTTCGGTCAGTCTATGAAGAGGACTTGCTAGTTCAGCAAAAGCAGGGACAAACCGGCGATAATACGAGGCCAGTCCAAGGAAACTACGGACGTCATGAACATTCGTTGGGACCGGCCAGTCTTTTACTTTCTGGATTTTCTCCGGGTCTGTGTGCACTCCCTCGTCAGAAACAACATGTCCCAGGTAAGACACGCGTTGCTGGAATAAATGGCACTTTTTCGGCTTAAGCTTGAGTCCTGCTTCTTTTATCCGCCCGAAGATGAGTTGTAGCCGTTCCACGTGTTCTTCAAATGTCCGACTGTACACTATGACGTCATCTAAATAGACTAAGCATATCTGCCACTGGAGACCTCGTAGAACATTCTCCATAAGCCTTTCAAAAGTAGAGGGGGCGTTACATAGCCCGAAAGGCATCACCTCAAACTTGTACAGGCCACAGTGAGCAGCAAATGCTGTTTTCTCTTTATGTTCTTCTGCCATCGGAACTTGCCAGTACCCGGACGCCAGGTCGAGAGTAGAGAAGTACTGGGAACCAGCCAAGGCGTCAATCGTGTCGTCAATTCGTGGAATAGGATATGCGTCTTTGCGTGTGATAGCGTTCAGCCGCCGATAATCCACGCAGAACCTTACGCTTCCATCTTTCTTCCTCACCAGGACAATTGGCGATGCCCACGGTCCCGTTGCTGGTGTGATGACACATTTCCCCAGCATGTCATTTATCTCTTTCTCGGCCACTTCCCGCTGATGAAGGGGCAATCTCCTCGGTTGCTGCTTAATAGGAGACGAATTTCCGGTTTCGATGCGGTGCTGAACCTTACTGGTTTTACCAATATCCCCTTCCCCTCTCGAGAACAGCGCCTGGTTATTGAGCAGAAGTTTCTTCAACCGAACTTCCTCTGTCTCATTCAGTCGAGTCGCACATCTGCGATAAAGGTCTTCCAGATGTGGGGGAACAGGTCTATGTTCGCCTACGCTATCTCTCTCACTGTCACAGGAATTAACATTATTGATTTGCTCTGAATGCACTTGGTCATCTGCACCAAGATTTGGCCCTACTGCGTCCACTGTTTGGAATGTACCTGCCGTCGTTCCTTTGTAGATGGTCACATGAGTTTCTGTTGGATTCATAAGTCTTACTGGTACCATTGCCCCCTTAGTACTGACCAGTGAAGGTGCCAACAGGATGTTATTCCGCTTGATAAGGCTAACAGCTGGCTCAATCACCCCAAATGGCACTCCTCTCTCATCTTCGCTGAGTTTTCCTGCAACTACCATTTCCGTCTGGGCTGGCACTACCACCGTCTCACTAACGGTCACTCGACAACTTCGGTGTCGATCAGAAGTGTCTCTCAGAGGTAACTCTATCCCTCTCCATTGTAGACTGTTACTGGTAATGTCGATCGAGCAGTTCTCCGATCGTAGAAAATCCAGACCAAGGAGCACATCATTACTTATGTCGGCGATAATGAACTTGTGGAACACTAGGTGACCACCCAACTTGAGCTCCACTGTAGCTTCTCCTGAGACTGCCAAACTCATGTCATTTGCAACATTCACTTCCACGTCCGTACTGGTTATGCCGCATTGGCTTTTCTCCGACCATTTCTTGACAATTCTCTCTGATATAATTGATACGGATGCCCCTGTGTCAAGAAGAAGTACTGCATCTACTCCATTGACACATGCGTCAAGGTACAAGCCTCTGCCGACGGCATTTACATTCCCAATTTGTAGATCGCTATTTGGCCATGCTTTTACAGCTGAACCACGGCCCCCTGGCTCAGCTCCTAACAGTTTCCCTGATTAGCGATGGGTTGGGGCTTTTGGGCATTCAGGGGGCCCGGTACACTGCCATCACTTGTTGTCAGCAAAGGACAGTTTCGCTTGATATGACCATACTCCTCGCAATGATAGCACTGGGGCCCCTTGCCGTCTGTCCTCCGGCCTCCACTTGGCCTTTGTCTGTTGAGCTGCTTCTTTAGCTCCCCTATTTGGTCTGCAATGTTCTTCATCTGTTGTTGTAAACCTACTGGTTCGCTGGCACTGATGACCTGAATAGTTTCTTCTGTAGTGGCCTGCCTCACATTGGCTTTCTTCAAGTCCATCGTCCGTCGCTCCTTCTCGGCATTTTGAAGGGCTTCCAACTCGACCGCTGCTGCTACAGCTCCGTCAAGTGTCGTGGTTCTCATCTGAATGATTCTTATCCTGCTTTCGCCGTCCGCCAAAGCATCTAAGAAGTGGTCTCTGCCCATATGGTCTTTGCTTTCAGCAGGTAGATCCACGTACACCTTTTCCACCAGTCGTCGGATCTCCTCGGCCATTTCTACGAGATTTTCTGCAGGCTTCTGCCTCCTATTTCGGAGCTGAGCCCGGTAAAGTTCCTGTCTTCCCAACGGGTCAAAGCGTGCCTGTAAAGCTCTGACTAACTTCTGGTAGTCCCCGGTTGCATCTGTGGGCATTGTACTTAATACCTGTTGTGCTGAGCCAGTCAACAGCACAGCCAAAAACTGTATTTTGTCTTTTTCACCCCACCCATTGAGCTCTGAACACAACTCGAAGTGCTTTAGGTAGGATGGCCATGATGTCTTCCCATCATATCGGTCGGGTTTAATCAAAGGTCTGTTCCTCTCGGACCGCCTGTCAGTAATCTCGGAGTTGGCCAACGTCTCGTCTTTCTTCGGCATTGTTGGCTTATCTTGAGGGGGTCTTGAGTTAATCTTAGCAATGTCATCGTTACTTCCAGACTCTGGCGAGAAAATGTCGCTTTCCCCTCTGGCGGATTTCGCTGGTGCAGACAAAATTGCATTGGCTTCAGCTGGCTCTGACTTTGTCTGTCCATGTCCAATCCCGTCACGTGGAATGCTGGTGTCACTTAATATTTCTGGTATGAAATGTTCCTTTCTCCGAACGCTGAAGCCATGACCCATTGCCACTGATCTGTCTATGCGTGTCGATGCACCCTCAGGTGACTGGAGTGTGACCTTGTATCTCCGTAACCCATGCACGGAATCCGGTATGGTTATGAATTGGTCTACTGGCTTTGGCGTAGTGTTTGGACATTCTTCTTTCTCCTTTCTAGTAGGGGGGTACAAAGGGCTCATGTTCTCTGGTCTTTCTGTCCATTCCGTCTGTCTATCAGCTGTATTTTTAGGGACAATGTCCCCATCAATACTTGCATCGGCTGTGCTCAGTTGCCGAAAATTCATTGATTCTGTTCCACTAGAATCAATCTGGCGTGCGGCATGACCTGTCTCATGACCCCCAGGTGCGATGTTTCGCAAACTACTGGTGCTCTCCAGTATGCTCTGTGAGATTGTATCAATCTCCCTGGTAACTTCCTGGTACCTCTTTTCGAGAAAACGATGCAGCGCCACTAGGTCTGACTGTGGGGACGCCATACTACCTAAGGTAAGTGAACCAAACAATTGCCTAATACACAATGTATTAACTTATTCTCCGGCCGGCTGCAGCTCTAGCACACCAAGTCCGTATACGGCCACCGGACGTACGGTCTCACCGGGCGGCTTTTGATCAGTCTCCGGGCGGCTTTCCGGGCGGCTTTTGATCAGTCTCCGGGCGGCTTTCCGGGCGGCTTTTGATCACTCTCCGGGCGGCTTTCCGGACGGCTTTTGGTCTGTCCCCGGGCGGCTTTCTGGGCAGCTACTGGTCCGTCTCCGGGCGGCCTTCCGGGTCAGCGTGGCTTTTGGTTCGTCCGGCCTGGTCGGCTCTCAGTCTATACCACTGACACAAGACTGGTCACAAAATGAACTGTATGTCGGCTCGGTTTACACCACTGCCGAATGCAAATCCTAACAGGCTTCAAAACAAAATCAATCTGACAAACAAAATCGTCAACACAGCTACAAATGTAACAGAAAAATCCCACCGCTGCCACCAATGTAACGTTAAACTCGAGCGGTATGGGCCTTAGAGAACGTTATTTCTGCAAACACACAATAAATGGACGATAATGCTCTGATTCCTGATTTTGATGATTGGTTTATTCACTTTTAATTCACTCTGTTCTGTAACAACACACTAACCTGACTTAACTCTAATTCTGTACGTATCCTTACTCTGCGGCCGCCAGACTGAAACTGCCAAAACCGCGCCAATCAATCCCACTTTCCACAATAATTCACATGAGCCTAACATGCAGCGATCACGTGCTTGCTGTTGACCACGCGCGCGCCGTGCATCACGCGACTCTAAAAATAGCGCTGCTTAACTAGGTCACAGAACAGCGCCGCCAGCGCTCACTCCGCCACAATACCATACATACCTTGCAGACAAGTCGGGCTGGACTTGACTGCAAGATTGTACACATTGTGTAACATTAAAGTCCCAAAGACCTATGTGAAAAAAATCACACAAACGAAAAATGGATTGTGAACAATGAAAGTTGTTTGTTTACAGTGGCATCTCTCTAAATTATATCATTTGTCACCCAATGCCGCATAATAAGGAAAGTTCCCCAGGTTTGAATTGTTGAGATATGTGCAGTATTAGGAATAATCCATGGGCTTTCCAATGTTAGCAAATTTATATTCATATCTTATTCCGTTCCAAAATTATGGCCCGATATTAAAAGAGAACATTGCAGTGCTCTGACTCGGAAAATACTTTTCGAGAAAAACAGCTTCACAGATTTACACACGTCGCGCGCGTCGCAATCAGTGTATGACTGAGCGCTGTATGCGAACTGAGTTCCCACACTGTTAATACCGCTGCATTCGCAATGTTATTGACACTGGTTACTGATGTACATGTTCATGATGTATGACTAGCTATACGTTAATTCCTTGCTGTTGCCTGTACCCCCAGTACACAGTAATGTACATGTACATAACATGTGTAATAAAACATGTCGCTTGGCGACTGTGGCGCGCTACGCGCACAGAGATTGGCCGAGCGCTGTGCATGTCACGTAGCTAGGTAAACAGTACGCGCAGCAGTCCAATCAGAGAGGTGCATTTGAATGACGCGGGCCTTGGCCGCGAACTAGACATGTGATTTCACTGCAAAGCTAAGCACTCGATGTTTTGTTTATAATCTTCAACGGATTGTAGTACATGTATCAGAGTTTCAGAGGATGATATCATTGCTATTAATAGAAAGACATGCCGACACTCTGGGCCTGTTTGTTTCATGCACAAGATCACGGATTCTGCGGAACCGGATCCGCAGAATACTCTGCATAGGACGTGGATCACTTCATCTGGGATTCTTTGCGTTGAACAAACATGCCCTCTGTTCAATGATACCGAACACACTGAGCAGACATGAACAGCTCAGCACGACTAAGCGCTGTGTACAAAATGTCAGATTTCCAGAGATGTTCCTTAAATTCTGTAAAAAATGACAGAAACACACTTCAAACATGTCCTAGAAAACCTTTTTCTTACCAATTTACATGACATTTTTTGAAAATAATTATCAGCACAGTCCATCGTTGATACCTTTCCTATTCGACAATTAAAAAAAAGTTATTTTGGAATTATTTTTGGCGATTTGGTGTAACTAGGCAGCGGCTTATTCACTCTTCCAAACAAGAAGTCGGAAACATTACTTGATGATGCTGTTTGGCATTTTATTAGAATTGGTGTAAACTTGTTAACAAACAACAGGTATCTCATTTTGAGTCTTCAAATAATTATGTCACTACAAGTACATGTACATTAAATAAAGTATGATGTATAAAATAACGTCTGCACACCCTGGGAAATTTACTAACCACGAATGTTAAATACACGAGCACAAGAACATAACCGCCAGTATGAATAACCATAATAAGGTTGACTCAAATAAGGTATGAGATGTGACAGATGTCCAAACGAATAGTCTTGAAAAGTGGAGCAGATAGAGTCCTTACCTAGAATCTTTAAATCATAAACAATACTTCCCCAGGAACCAAAATGCCAGGAATGTGCGTTATATCCAAAACATTGACAAGCTTCCAAATCCCTATACATGAATAACCACAATACTAGGTCGTATACATGCTATACAAAATATGTATGCTACAAAAACCTATGTAACATAAGACCCTGTGCTAAATGCATGACCAAGAATATCGTGATTATAGTGGTCAAGGAGCCTTAATGAAGTACCAGATCAGTATAATTATATAAACAAAATAATAGAGAATAAAGGACTTACAGTTTGTTCCTTGTCGAGGGCATGTAAGAAAGAATTGAATGTAAGGTTAAACGACACACCGACTGAGGATGTGTGATGGAATATTATGGAAGCGACATGGAGGGTAATAATTAACAAAAATTGTAACGAACACGAGAGGGCGCGAAATATGAGAAATGCAGAGCCTACAAGGCTTAACCATATAGCTAATATGTCTGTGGGCGTAACACTCCCCGCCTGGCGTCTGTAAGATGCCAAATCTAACAAACATGGTAAGAACTAAACAACCAAGTAGACGTCTCGTGCGAGGGGAACTAAAAACATAAGCAAGCAAGAGGACAACTTGGGCATGACAGGTCTCAAGAGCAGTCTCTGTTCTCTGGTCTTGGTGATCAAACCCATGGCCTGTGTCATGACATGACATGTTTCACGCCTTTGCCTAGTTCCTCGCGCCTTGTAACGAGTCTACAGTCTAGTTCTGCGCAGCCCATGCCTGCGCGAAATCACTGTGTGCGACCGATAATGTATTGCATGTTAAAACAATGACGTGGCACACCACTTGTACATGAGTTCATAAAGTCATTTTGAATAGATTAACGTTGAAGTTTTGTTCGAGTTTTATCGACGTTCGACATTTCTTGTTTACTCAAGGTAGGTTTCTTCTTATATACAGTAGCTGTAGATTTATCAGAGATTTGTGATTGGTGTTCACGTATCGCATTTAGTGTCATTTTTACGGGTTTTTAAGATCGTCCTTGAAAGAGAGGGTGTGCAGAATTCTTTGCTTAGTGCACCGGGCCAGCGCCATGCTTCGCGGTCGCTGTGCTCTTCTTCAGCGTACCTTTCTCCTCGTTTTCAGAGTCTACATTTATAGTTTGAGCAGTCTTGTTTGTGATTAGTGTTCAGAGTTATTATTTTAGTATTATGTGTAATTCCTAAGACCCACGTATATTGCATTTTGGTCTGATTGCATTCGCTCTATTTTCCTTAAGCGTATGAATATTTTTGATGGACGCAGTACTGTTACGAGCTCGCACACGATCCTTTACGCGGAGTGATATTGCATTGAGAGTTATGGTGATAAGTCGCCCAGTCAAGATAGTGCTATTAGTCTTTATTCAGCCGTTTTAGCATGTTGTGATTTATTAAGTTAGTTATAGTTTGTTGTACCGCCGATAGTTTTTTACCATGATATTTCTCATGCAAAGTTGCAGGTTTTGGTGACGCAAGGCTAGACATTAAGATTAGACTTTCCTCTTATGCATTTGAGGTTTTTTATTGACTTTTTAGAAACATACACTCTTTCAGATGTTTCAGGGAGATCAGAATTAGAGACTCATTTTTTCAGCCTTGTTTTCCTTTTCTCTCATTTTTCCCACTCAAGTTTCTCCGAATGACATAGTGAGAGATTCTTTGTTTTTCCATGCATCAAGCAGTTCAGTTTATATTGTGTGATTCTTATAGCTACTTATACAGGCTTTATTATTCTTTTCTTTCATACACAGGAATCGCACACAATTGTTGAATGTTTTATTTGACTGTACTACGAATCACCTACAGTGTGAGCAATCGCATTATTAAAGGAAAGAGTTACGGTACACAAATTATTGCAGCAACGTGTGAACTTTATGATCTCGTGACAGCCTGAGTGTATTTCATGAGGACATCTCCTTCTTGGAGGTTTGGTTTCTCCGTCTTCCACTTCCTGCGTGCTTGGAGATTGATGATGTACTCTCGCTTCCACTTCGCCCAGAACATGTCAGCCAATCTCTGGACGCGCCGCCACTGGCCTCGAAGGAGATCCTTATCGTCGAACTCGCCAGGAGGGATGGAGGGTGCACCAACCTTCTGTGTCAGAAGTGTCGCTGAGGTGAGGATGAGCAGGTCGTCAGGATCCGTAGAGACAGGGGAGAGTGGTCTTGCGTTTATGATGGCAGTCACCTCAGCCCTGAGGACGTTGTCAGAACTTCGTGAGTAAGCCAGATGATCTGACCCTAACTGGAGAAGCATGGCATCGAGATTGCAGCGGGCAATACCGATAATCCGTTCCATCTTCCTCGCATGTGTGAAGTATTTCGAGGGTTGAACTGCCAAGTATACAATATATTCGTTTTTAGCAAGAAAGTGCTCAACCTGCTTCTGACAGCCAGGGGAGTTGATGCCGAGCTCCTTGCAGGTGCCCATGAAGTTTGTGCCATAGTCAGACCTCAGCAGCTTAGCAGGTCCTCTCTAGGCAAAGAAGCGTCTGAGGAAATTCATGAAACTAGAGGTGTCCATCGACTCTTTCACTTCGATGTGCACTACACGTGTAGCCATGCATGTAAAGATCGCAGTGACGCAGTGGTAGATCACACTACTGGTTGGTCGTTTGCCTACAAGGATCCAAAACCAACAGCGCTAGCTTGTACAGCACCTTCAATCAAATGTCTGCCCTGATGGCGTACCTTTAAATGGAAGTACCTGATGAGAAGCCTAGCGAAGTGACATGGGTGAGACTCATCTGATTTGAGTTCACCTTTCTTCAGCCTGCATCCAACCACTGGCGGTGGCAAATGACTCGAGGCCATCGTAGACGTAGAAGTGACGGTCAACGAATAGTCTAGCATCATCTCCGAAGTCTTCTGCTCCCTCAGCAGTGGTCCTCTTGAGCCCATAGATTGCTATGGCTGGCGACGGGCAGTTGCGAAACACATGGACCCGCATGCGGAAGTCGATGACTTCTCCATCGAGATGGAGACGAAGATGGTCGCAATGCCCCTCCTTGACCACAAAGTTGTGGAACATCTCCTGTATGGCAGCCATATTAATGGCTATGGGTTAGGATCTGAAGCCGATGAGGATGCCAAGCAAGGTGTTGTCTGGAGCTGTGATAAGCACTTGATTTAAGGAGGTGGCGTCATACTGACAGCTGGAATCAAACAAAACCCTGA
>CAXARH010000053.1:0-16386 GCA_963971285.1 Astropecten irregularis | reverse complement strand
TGACACCTATCGAGTGACGGAGTCGGGGTGGTGGGGGGGGGGGGGGGTATTTATAATAAAATCCCTTAAACAATCGTTAATTTTCTTGTGGCTTTTTAAACCATTTTTTCACACCGGTGATTTAATTGTAATGGCCAGGTTTTATACAATAAAAGAAAAATTTCGACCGCCTTCTACGTCCATGTTTTGTAACTTACAATGAAAATAACGGAGGCCATGCCCATATTCATATACAAGACATATAGCTTGTCCCTCGATAAGTTTTTCAAGCCCATCACACGGATTGCGACTCAGTTTTTTGTTTTCATTTTCAATCAACTCAGCAATATCCACCCCTGATCGAGACTGTCGACCCAGCTTTCGGCGATTACTGTTGTAGTTCGATTGATCGCAATATTATTCAATGCTGGTCAACTCGTACGCCGACCAACTCGTATGGCGCCGACGCGACCAACTCGTACGCCTCATCTCTACGAGTTGGTCGGCGTACGAGTTGACCAAACCGTACGAGTTGGTCGGCGTACGAGTTGACCAAACCGTACGAGTTGGTCGGCGTACGAGTTGACCAAACCGTACGAGTTGGTCGGCGTACGAGTTGACCAAACCGTACGAGTTGGTCGGCGTACGAGTTGACCAAAACCGTACGAGTTGGTCGGCGTACGAGTTGACCAAACCGTACGAGTTGGTCGGCGTACGAGTTGACCAAACCGTACGAGTTGGTCGGCGTACGAGTTGACCAAACCGTACGAGTTGGTCGGCGTACGAGTTGACCAAACCGTACGAGTTGGTCGGCGTACGAGTTGACCAAACCGTACGAGTTGGTCGGCGTACGAGTTGACCAAACAGCGTGCGAGATGATTGGCGTACGCGGGTGGGTTGATCAGCCTCGGTAATATTTTAGTACAAAAGATGAGACAAACATGGCGACATTAGCTACTAGTGAACCCCTGGCGAGTCCGTTCTGAATCCCTTTTGGCAGCCTAACGTAACACTTGTGCCTACTAGACTAAGCTCACTGGCTTTTGATCATTGACAGTCCTCAATACGCTTATAGAATGCAGGATTATGACTGCGTAGTATGCACTGTAAGAAAGACATGCCCGACGTCTTGTTGCAAGACTATCAGTCTGGGCACGGGCACTCGGCAAAACCCGGCCCGAACAGGGTCAAAAGTTTCGGATGCTTTTTCAGAATCGGATGAAATGAAAACTCGGATAAAATTACGTAAACCTAACACACACTCTACGGCTGTTTTATGCATACGGCTGTTTTGTGGGCATTCGGAACTTGAAAATGCATTCGAATCGAAAAACATGTTAGGTTTTTGGAATTGCATCCGATTCGGAAACATGTTCGATGTTTGAAAAATGATCGGATTCGCAAAAACATCCGAAACTTGAATATGTTCGGTGGTTAAATTTGATTAGGTTTTTGAAAATGCATCCGAGTCTTAAAAAATATGTTCGATTTTTCAAAACATTAGGTTTCAAAACATGTTAGCTTCTCAAAAATTCATCCGATTCCAAGTAATGTGTTCCAATCTTTTTGACCCGATTTCTGCTTCGTATTATGAATCGCTTCGATACACGGCGTGCATACACAGCCGGTCGACCTGTCTCAAGTCGAGTTGTCTCACCGGTCGACTTGTCTGACATTCAAATAGATTTCACGCGTAAGCAAGACTTTCGGTTAGCGAAGAATTAAATCTAGGGTAACCGTGATTATTTTCTGCTAACGGGATGTCGTATATGCATTTTGCAGAAATTCCTTGCTTACCGTTACCAAAAAGAAAACTCTCCTGTGAAAGCTATCCGTAACCAAAAAAAGTATGCTACCGTAAGCGAATTGAGTTTTGGATAACGGCAACGGATTCCATGAACAAAATTGGGCCCAGTACTTCAACACTGTGTAATGTCCCTACACTCCTCCATATACTGATTATGTACGTGTACATTCTGTACAGTCGAATACTATAGGCCTTTTCCTTCCTCCATGGTACAATCATAATGTATACGTACATGTACTGTACATGCATACAGTTAGGCCTACGTACGTACGTATTAATGCAGCAAGGGGAGTCAGGGGATAAGATACATGAATATGCATTGTTTTGCGTTATTATGCAGGCGAGTGTCATATATTAGGCAAAGTAGGTGCGCGCGCATACGGTAAACATTCAGAGATCGTCTAGACCATTGATCTCCATTAGAAAGACTGGATAGGACACGCGCACGCAGATGCATTGCACGGATTCGAGAACGCGTGGACAGCTGAAGAGCGGGTTTGGGCAGTGTTAATTGTATGGAAGGCCTACGTGCGCATGCGTGCTAGACACTTCAAACCCCTTGTCAAATCCGCTGATCAAGCGCGCACGCGGTTACAAGATGGAGGGCGCTGTGTCCTATCCAGTCTTTCTAATACACGGGTTTACACTTTCAAAAGTGCGCATGCGTGATAGTGCCTCGTTTCGAAGTCGCGATAAAAACCGCAGAAGTGTAAACACGTGTATTGTCTTCGACAATGGACGGGCTTACACTTCGAAAAGTGCGCATGCGTAGAAGTGCCTCGTTTTGAAGTTGCGATAAAATCCAAGATGGCCTCCGAAGTGTAAACCCGTGTATGGAGATCAATGGTCTAGACTGTGTTATCGAAGTCAAGTTAGTAGTCGTGCACTCGTGCGTCGCTAGCGGATTGCCACGATACGCCCTCTCGTGGTGGCGGGTACGATAACACAGTCTAGCAATCTAGACTACCCTACCGCGATTTTTTTTTCTGCACCGCTGACGCGTCAGGTCATCCAGTTTAATGGACTTTTGCGACCTGAATGAAGACCAAAGTGCTGGCACGACAGGATTGTGCAACCCAAGCCATCAACGATAATGCATCGCTATACCGTGTGTGCAGTGCACTACGCAGCGTGATAGCTATGGTATAACCATGGAGGAAGGCCTTCCTCCATGGTATAACTTACAGGGTATACATTTTTAATGGTAGAAACATCATAGGGCCTAATAGTGTTTCTGCCTGAATTGAAATGCTGTATTTATCCAGGAAAGAGAAACCCCCCCCAAAAAAAAAAAAAAAAAAAAAACACGTTTGAGTGGCAAGATAAAAAAAAAAAGATACAGCTAGCTACGCCCACACAATTTGGCGCAATAATTATTGCAACCGTTTTTCGTTGTTTTCTACTGTTTCCAATGATAAATTGAGCTGAACATTTCACAGGTTTGTTTTTATTCCATGACAAACCAAATTGAGCAGCCTGCACTCTCTGTCACCCGTTACTAATGTTGAAATGCCCTTTAAATCACCTTTACCGTGATATGCACCACTTTCTGGGACAAGAAGTTCATGTACGGATAACATATATTTGTTTGTCTATTCAATGTTAGCAAGAGTCCTCCATGCACAAACACACATTTGGATGATAATCCAAATTGCACAGTGACAATCCACCATTCACAATAATTAGTATTCCACACAGAAGTTGATTTGATGATTTGATTCATTATATATTAATATAATTTGGCATAGCCACCACCAGCTACTAGTCCACCCATGGAGGAAGAAATCCATGGTCACCACTCTCTTTCTGTGTGCAGAGGGTGTTCATTCCTCCATGGTGTAAATACTTGTCCTTGGTGAATTGTTTTCTTGTACTAGTTTGGTATTTTAATGTCCCTGTGAAGACACCAAGGACGAGTACATACAGACTACTATTAAGCCTATACTGCATGCAGTGTATAGCGTGCGCTAGGTCTGGATCGACTGAGCTGATGTGCGCCACCTCCATGGTCTTCATTCAAGTCGCAAAAATCCAATAAACTGACATCCTGACGCGTCAACGGTGCAGAAAAAAAAATCGCTACCCGCACCGGCTCGCCACGGCTTAGTCTGGTTCCCGGACCCAAAAAGCGCCAGACTATTGTCTGTCAAATATAGGGCCCTTTTCCAAACCTCGGCTCCGGCTCCGGCTCCGGCTCCGTCTCCATGAAGCCGCGTACCAAATGAAGGCTCCGGATCCGGCTTGATATTTGCGGCTTCATTTTGGCCAAAAAATGGAGCCAAACGAAGTCTGCTGGGGAGGTGGCTTCGTGGGGCTTCGTGACGTCACACTTTGAATCACTGAGGACAAAGTCACGTGACAGTAATAAAAAGTGAACTTTGACACCTTTTCATTGTTTTTCGTCTATATCTGCCGCGCAATTTAAATACCGAAACTAGTGAAATTATAGAAACTACATATACAGTAGGATATTTTGGGGAAAGTTGCATCGAGTTTAGTGTAAATTGATAGACAAATTTCCATGGCAACGGTTTTCAGATTGTGCAATTTGGCTAATTAATTTGCATCATTATACATATATTACTATTTATAACACATTAAAATTATGAAGGTAGAAAAAATCTCCATGGAACATACTTGTGACTTGTATGCCTTACACTAATCTTATCCCATGTTTTCAACACAAAATCAGCTAAATTAAAACAAACGTCACGCAACGGCGCGGCGCTCCTGAGCGCGTGACGCGTCACGCTCGAACCCCAGCGTTTTAGGCCGAAGCATCCCGAAGCCGCTCGAAGTCTGACTGTTCCAAACGTGGAGCCGCGACTTCGAACTGGAGCCGCGTGAAGCCGAAGCCTCGTGGAGCCGGAGCCGGAGCCTGAAGCCGGAGCCGAGGTTTGGAAAAGGGCCTAGGGTCCGGTATCGGCTACGTGTACTGGAGGGTCACGTGACCAAAAAGACCAAGTTTTGGCCTTTTACGGAAAAATCCGAAACATTACGAACTCGTTTTCGTTCAACTTCGGATAGTAACGTTGACTTTCGGCTATTTCCGACAGGTCACGCGAGGTCACGTAATTCAGGAAAAGACACGTCATGTAAATATGTTACATTCCGGCTACAGTTAGCCCAAATAGAGCATAATTATTGTTCACATACAACAGAGCACTTTTCCTATTATGCACTTTTGAGGAATTTGTTGTATGGTTTTTTCCCACTCTTTGATTTCTTATTCTGTCCAGATAAAATTGCATGTGCTTACAAAAGTGCAAAAATTAATGCTAAAATTGAATCTCGCTAAACTCTAAAACTAGCTTCCGCGCCTGCGCAGACATGACAGCTGTGTCATGTTCTATTTTTAACCGTAGCCGATACCTGACCTAAGATTTTTAATAAGAGACGTCGGGGAATCTTTGGGCAGGGAACCAGACTAGCCACGGCTGTGCAGAATGTTATACCCACAATGCATTCCATGTACCCGGTCGGCTCCGCCCAGTCGCCATCCCCTTGGCTGGATTTCCCACGATCTCCGACTTTGCAAAATTACCAATGAAAGATTTCAAACATAATCATTTACAAACACAATGTACATGTACATATATACCAAACACTCAGTCGGTGTCCATAGACACAAAGTCCAACTCATGAACCATAATTATCACCTTCCTATTGCTGAAGGAAATCCATTGCTTTCTAGGGAAATGAAGGTCCTTTCTGTTCTGACCAAGCAAAAGATGTGATTGGAATTGCATTTTGTTTGTAATTGAGCTGATAAATGAAGAAATCGAGTCATTTGTACATTTCAAATCATAACATTTATTTCCTCTTCATAAATTCAGTAAATTAACCAAATGAAAAGCAAACGATTAGAATAGGAAGAGGAGGCAGAAACCCATAAAGCACAAGTTACAATAACCACAACTCAGTTGATACGAACATTGCTGATACGTCTCCCTGTCAGTCTGTTGATTTACGACTGTATTGTTGTTAACACGTATTACCCCCATCCCGGCCCGGGCCTACCAAAGGCCGCGGTCCCAACAGCCCCGACACGGTCACCCAATTCCTCGTATCCATCGAACCTCTCCTACAGAGAAGAACACAATTTACAATAATAAGTATTTATACATGTGTCCAAGAACGTTTCCTTTATTAACATGAAAAATTATTATCACCACTGACATTGAAATGAATTGGCATGAATTTTGCAATATTTTATAAAATGTTGAAGGGTTGGGTTAAATAAAGGGTGCACAAAAAAGAAACAACAGTTGGTTATGACGCCCCCCCCCCCCCTTTTATTCTAATCGGTTTGGGGTAGACTTAAAACTGTTCAGTACACACACCATCGTTTGTCAAATAACAAAAGGTACAAAACCAAAAGTTGCACTTTGTGGTATAGACCTTTGGCTGCTGGTTGGCATGGGCGGCCAAATGTTGCAAATCATTTCGTCTTCTCGAAAGACGGCGTGACCACATTCAACATTTTTGAAAACTGTCCATAGCAGCTGCACACAATACATAGGCCTACCATAATTGCTTGTGTTGTTTTCATTACATTCAGCAATATATTTTAATGTTTATGAAACGTTGTGTACAAAATGGGTAAAATATGTGGAATTTTTTTATGCCTAGCTTTGATGGTTCGCCATAGTTTCCGCCATGGTGGTTGGCAAAAACTCGGTCTGTGACGTTACAAAAGAAAGGTCTATACATTGCACGGGGCGATTATTGTTTGGGTCGACAATGGGTTTACGCACGGCTACACAGTGTATACCTAAAAGTGCAACTTATAGTTTTGTACCTTTTGACAAACAATGGCGTGTGTATAAAACACTGTTGAGGGGTGCACCCAAGTAAATAAACCCCCATGGACAACAGTGATAAATCCTCGAACTTCAAAAATCATTTAAAAATATACAGAACTCTCACAGCTGTTCAAGTTACACAGAAAAATGATGAGGAACATGTCACCTTTCATTTTCTTTTCATTTTATGGTAGGGTGACCATTGAATTTTTGAGATATACTCATTCTCAGCTGACCACCCCTAAAACAAGGTATGGATCACTCCAATCAAAGAAGCCATTTTCAAAAAAACATCCCTCTGCAAAGCGGCTGAAATAGACCCACTTTCTCACCCAATTGCATCAAAAATGGTCACAAATGGAAGCCCACAGTCCAGGCAGGAGGTCCAGTGCCATATTTCTTCAATCCTTCATTTTCATAGCTCTCACAACTCTCTTATTTAAAATATATTGAGTGCTTAACTGTTATTAATGAGCTCGGCGGACGGATTTTGACCCTATTTACTTGGGTGCACCCTGAGTCCTTGGCATCAAGTATGGTATCAAACTGCAGCTTCAGATGTGTTCTAAATACTCAGACTACTCATATCACCCCAAACCGATTAGATTTAAAGGGGTAAGGCGTCAAAATCAACGGAAGTTTCGTTTTGACTGTGTACACCCTTTATATTAACAGGCAAATAAAAAGGAACTTTCAACAGCAACAACAACATCAATGGTCCCTTATAAAACCATTCAATTTACATGTATTTGGCCGGCTATGACAGCTATGAAAATGTACGAAGCTCCTAAGGGGACGGGCAAAAAAGTTGGAATGAGGTAAAAAAAGTTACAATTTATTCGTTCTCTCGAAAAAAAAAAGGTATCATTCCCTCAAGTCGAGGGCCAACAGACTGACGTAGTCTGGTTTCCGGACCAAAGATTCCCTGACGACTCTTGTTAAAAATCTTAGGTCAGGTATCGGCTTAGACTGGTTCCCGTCCCAATACATAAAATATATACATTTGAGTGACGATAGACGTCAGGAGACTACTGTAGGGAACGGGAACCAGTCTAGTATCGGCTACGGTTAAAAATAGAACATGACACAGCTGTCATGTCTGCGCACGCGCGGAAGCTAGTTTTAGAGTTTGGCGAGTTTCCATTTTAGCATTCATTATTTTTTGCACTTTTGTAAGTATATGTAATTTTACCTGAGCAAAATAAGAGTTCAAAGAGTAGGAAAAAAGCATACAACAATTTACCCAGAGTGCATAATAGGAAGAGTGCTCTGTTGTATGTGGACAATAACTATGCTCTATTTTGGCTAACTGTAGCACGGGTGAAACATATAATATTTACACGACTTGTCTTGTACTGTGCATGACCTCGCGTGACCTGTCGAAAAAAGCCGACAGTCCACGTAACTATCCGAAGTCTGACGAAAACGAGTTCGTAATGTTTCGGATAAATCCGTAAAAAGTCAGAAATTGACTTTTTTGGTCACGTGACCATGCAGTGAATTTAGCCGATACCTGACACTATATTTGACAGACAACAGTCGGGAGCTTTTTGGGTCCGGGAACCAGACTAAGACTGACGTTCACGAAATAAAAAGTATTTGGTTCCCTCGACCGAAATGATTTAAATACAAAAGGTATTAAGGGACTCTATTCCTACCTAGCCGACTCGAGCGCCTGACCGCGAGCGCCCTCTTTCGGAGAATACCAGAAAGTCAAAAGTCTGCCATACAGGGTGAGTCCACAAGAAGACGGAGATTGGTGATGTTTTTAAAAACACACAAATGACACTCAAAATTTCAGTAAAGCATAATCTAACAAGCACTCTCTCTTTTGCTTATTAGAAATAAAAGAGAATGCAACAAATTGATCATTCCTGGGAGGACTTATGTCTACTTTAATAAAGCTATCCATTGTTCAAGCTGTCCATGGAATATACTTGACAAAACAAATTATGTAAAGTAATCTTTACTACCCTTTGCTACTTACTCATATGTTTTGATTCAGTCAAGCCCTGTGTTCATTTTCCATTAAAACGTAAGATATCACTTTTATTTTGATCTTTATTCAATATTGTATTGCTGTGATCCCCACATGCATTAGAATGAAACACGAACAGAAAATCAAATAGACAACCCGACGGGGAGACAAACAGATAAGATAAAATAAATTAATTCATAAAAAGGAAAGCTAATCTAGGTGTATACTGTGTACGCCGTAACTTGAAAACTAGGAAATTTGACAGAGTTAAAAAAAAAAGAAAATCATGGAGAAGGCTATTCAACAATTCCTCCTGACATTTCAAACCAAAAAAGAGCAAGAGTTAAGCAGACCGCCAGGTGTTCAGGGGCACGCGACTGACCGGGATTCTTTCACCCGGCTTACCGGGTCCCATAGGCTTACTGGCAAGCCGACTACTGCATATCCTCCCCACCATTGAGACCTTAGCCTGACATGCAAAGCTCTGAAGGACTAAGAGGGAGAAACAAGGCGGCCCATGGACCATCGCGGTGCCAGGGTCCGCACATGCCATGTTCCATTCATTATCAGAGAGTCAAGATCGGAGAATCGAACCCAGACAACCGGAAGTCTGAGCGGTGGTACCATCGCTTATCCCACCGCGAGCCACGAAGCGTTGGTGAAATCGCAGCCCTTTCTAAAACTATTTATACCAGACAATTGATAGGAGTAAAACATTCAACAAAATTGCGAACATCACATCTGGGCTCGAACCCGGGTCACCTAATTCGAAGTCCCATTCCCGAACCACTCCGCCATATGAAATGTACTGACGTCGTCATGGAATCTGGCAGTAAGGTGATTGCCAATGCCCTATTCACCTACAATCACTCAAGCGTGAATAAAGACAGTCTCAATGCTCACACATAACCCGTAATACGACAAACGACATTCGGTATTAAAACTCCTGGACTTTGATTAGGAGATTCCACAACATGGCAATTAGAGTGCAGCGACTTCAGGGCCTGAATTCATCCAAATAGCTCAAAGTGAAACGAAACGAAACGAAATAGTATTAGGGAATTTACACTATATTACCGCATCCCGGCCCCGGCCCGCCAAAGGCCGCGGTCCCAATAGCCCCGACACGGTCACCCAATTCCTCGTATCTTCTGCTCCACAGAGAGGAACCAATACAATAATAATAGCAGTTGATATTCTGCAGGTTTTTATTTTATCTGTATGTTTACCCCAACCATAACCCTAACTCTAGCCCTAACGATATAACCCTATATAACCCTAAGCCTAACCCGGACCCCAACCCTAACCTTAACTCTAATATGGCATAATTGTAATGGTCAGCGCTGAAAAAATCCGCATAAGCCTGTGGTGTTTTTGTTTAAAAAAATAATGAAAAACTAAAAACTGGAGGGCCCGATCACTCCATATGCAACTGATTAATTAATGAAAAATAAAGAACAGTAAAAACCAGCGGTTCAGTAATGTATGTATACATGTACGTATGTTCACGCCTACATCAACAGAATGACAGCAGCCTGAAATAACTCAATTTGTTACGCAGCGTCAACAGACTGACGTTGGAAAGTAGAGGAATTATTTCGTTCCCTCGAAATAATATTAGTTCTAACTTTTTTCTTTTTTTTACCTCCCTTCCACTTTTTCTTTTGCCCGTCCCTTTAGGGGCTCCGTACAATGTTTGTGGCCCTATGAAACCTGCCTACCTAATAGGGCTGTCTCGAATAATATCGAATATTCGAACATCACACGAATATTCGAGTCCGTTGGAATATTCGAATATTCCGGCTCCCCCTTTTTCTATAAAAAATTATTCGAATGCTAAATTATTCGTAAATGGACAGCCCTGCTACCTGAGCTTTATACAAGAAGAAGTAATTACATAGGTCATTTTGAATAAAACCTCAATGTTGGGCTAGTCAAATAGTACTTGACCACTTGGTGTCATGGCGCAACGCAGTTACCCTTGGTCAAGGCGTTGAGCACGATCGCGTACAATAATAATGCACACTAGGCAAACAGCGACCTCTCGCGATCTATGAAATATGCAAATTAGTTCTACTTGTATCAACGCCTTGGATCACTCGTCGACGGGAGATGCAGTGGGCGGAGCTCATTATGCTAGTAGCGATAGACAACCTTTTGAATGCGCTCTTGGATTGGTTCGTTGCGGCTCAAAACAGACTGCACTATTCAAATAGGCCTAGGTACGGAAGAGTATAAGGGCCACCTGCCAAAAAAAAAAAATTCTCGAGTTGTTATCTCGCCGCGGGGGGTAACCGTATCTCGCCGCGGCGAGTTATTATCCTGAATACCATCTGCATGTATCAGGTATTACGACTGACACAACAATTATTTGTGTGTGAAAAGAAAGAGCAAAATCGTACATGTATAGCCCGTGGAAAGCAAAAACATACGAAAACAAGACCCGATGAGGGGGATGAGGGGGATGAGTAGGGGGGGGGGGGGGGGGTGTTGTTGAGGAGGAAAGGGGAGATGAATGAAGAAAGGGGGAAAGGAGAAATGGAGACAGGTATGGGATGATGGTTCCCTACAGAGTATGCATGAAAATCTCCCATTTTGCAAAGCCGTTCAAAAGAAAACCAAATGCTAGTTTGAAACCAAAATAAGACTTGCCATTCATTATCTGTCAGTATATTCTCTGAATGAATGCAATAAAATAACCTGACTGAAAAAAGAACTGCATGAACCCTTTATGCACGGGATCGCGGATCTTCGTCCCACGTTGGATACGCTTAAAGGGCATCCGGATTAGCAAGATCCGTGATCTTGTGCATTAAACAAACAGGCACTTGGTGACGTTGTGGTGCCAGACCAAACTGAAGGTAGCCGCAAACTCATCCTCAAACTCAGCCGCAAACTGGGCCGCAAACTCAGCCGCAAACTCAGAAAACCTAGAATCCATACAGTACAGGGAGCTGTGAATTTTCGACGATTTTTCCAGTTACTCTGTTACTATTAACAAATTGAGTCAAACGATTCACTTATTGTACTTTTTTATTCCATAATTTTACAGAACAGACATATGGCAACACATCATATTGGAAAAGGCTAATTCACCTCACTAATTAATTACCAAATAATCAATTAAAGTGACGTCAATTTCACCTACTGTATGCATATACTCTATTAATGCGGCTATTGACATTAGCGTATTTAAACAAAAGTGTACCACTCATGTTTTACTTAATGTACGTTTTTATTCCCTAATCTTTTAGAACAAGCCTATGGGCACAGTTAATTTTGGATAAGGCTAATTCGGCCGACTAATTAATTACCAAATGATCAATTAAAGTGACGTCCTTTTCAGGTACTGTATGAATTATACTGTATTAATGCGGCTATTGCCCTTATGCGCTATGCATCTTTAAACAAAAGTGTACCACTCATGTTTTAGTTATTGACCAGTTTTATTCCATAATCCTTTAGAACATACCCATGGGCACACTTAATTTTGGATAAGGCCAATTCGGCCCACTAATTAATTACCAAATGATCAATTAAAGAGACGTCAATTTTCACATATATGTGCATTATACTGTATTATTGCGGTTATTGCCCTTATGCACTATGCACCTTTAAACAAAAGTGTACCACTCATGTTTTAGTTATTGACCAGTTTTATTCCATAATCCTTTAGAACATACCCATGGGCACACTTAATTTTGGATAAGGCTAATTCGGCCCACTAATTAATTACCAAATGATCAATTAAAGAGACGTCAATTTTCACATATAATGTACATTATACGGTATTATTGCGGCTATTGCGCTTATGCGCTATGCATCTTTAAACAAAAGTGTACCACTCATGTTTTAGTTATTGACCAGTTTTATTCCATAATCCTTTAGAACATACCCATGGGCACACTTAATTTTGGATAAGGCCAATTCGGCCCACTAATTAATTACCAAATGATCAATTAAAGAGACGTCAATTTTCACATATATGTGCATTATACTGTATTATTGCGGTTATTGCCCTTATGCACTATGCACCTTTAAACAAAAGTGTACCACTCATGTTTTAGTTATTGACCAGTTTTATTCCATAATCCTTTAGAACATACCCATGGGCACACTTAATTTTGGATAAGGCCAATTCGGCCCACTTATTAATTACCAAATGATCAATTAAAGAGACGTCAATTTTCACATATATGTGCATTATACTGTATTATTGCGGTTATTGCCCTTATGCACTATGCACCTTTAAACAAAAGTGTACCACTCATGTTTTATTTAATACGTTTTTACTCCATAATCTTTTAGAACATACCCATGGGCACACTTAATTTTGGATAAGGCTAATTCGGCCCACTAATTAGTTACCAAATTATCAATTAAATGGAAAGGGCAATTTCACATACTGTGTGCATTATATTGCGGTTATTGCCCTTATGCACTATGCACCTTTAAACAAAAGTGTACCACTCATTTTTTACTTAATGTACGTTTTTATTCCATAATCTTTTAGAACATACCTATGGGCACACTTAATTTTGGATAAGGCCAATTCGGCCCACTTATTAATTACCAAATGATCAATTAAAGAGACGTCAATTTTCACATATTATGTACATTATACTGTATTATTGCGGTTATTGCCCTTATGCACTATGCACCTTTAAACAAAAGTGTACCACTCATGTTTTATTTAATGTACGTTTTTACTCCATAATCTTTTAGAACATACCCATGGGCACACTTAATTTTGGATAAGGCTAATTCGGCCCACTAATTAGTTACCAAATTATCAATTAAATGGAAAGGGCAATTTAACATACTGTGTGCATTATATTGCGGTTATTGCCCTTATGCACTATGCACCTTTAAACAAAAGTGTACCACTCATTTTTTACTTAATGTACGTTTTTACTCCATAATCTTTTAGAACATACCCATGGGCACACTTAATTTTGGATAAGGCTAATTCGGCCCACTAATTAGTTACCAAATTATCAATTAAATGGAAAGGGCAATTTCACATACTGTGTGCATTATATTGCGGCTATTGCCCTTATGCACTATGCACCTTTAAACAAAAGTGTACCACTCATTTTTTACTTAATGTACGTTTTTATTCCATAATCTTTTAGAACATACCTATGGGCACACTTAATTTTTGATAAGGCTAATTCGGCGACTAATTAATTACCAAATGATCAATTAAAGTGACGTCCTTTTCAGGTAATGTATGAATTATACTGTATTAATGCGGCTATTGCCCTTATGCGCTATGCATCTTTAAACAAAAGTGTACCACTCATGTTTTAGTTATTGACCAGTTTTATTCCATAATCCTTTAGAACATACCCATGGGCACACTTAATTTTGGATAAGGCCAATTCGGCCCACTAATTAATTACCAAATGATCAATTAAAGAGACGTCAATTTTCACATATATGTGCATTATACTGTATTATTGCGGTTATTGCCCTTATGCACTATGCACCTTTAAACAAAAGTGTACCACTCATGTTTTAGTTATTGACCAGTTTTATTCCATAATCCTTTAGAACATACCCATGGGCACACTTAATTTTGATAAGGCCAATTCGGCCCACTTATTAATTACCAAATGATCAATTAAAGAGACGTCAATTTTCACATATATGTGCATTATACTGTATTATTGCGGTTATTGCCCTTATGCACTATGCACCTTTAAACAAAAGTGTACCACTCATGTTTTATTTAATGTACGTTTTTACTCCATAATCTTTTAGAACATACCCATGGGCACACTTAATTTTGGATAAGGCTAATTCGGCCCACTAATTAGTTACCAATTATCAATTAAATGGAAAGGGCAATTTCACATACTGTGTGCATTATATTGCGGTTATTGCCCTTATGCACTATGCACCTTTAAACAAAAGTGTACCACTCATTTTTTACTTAATGTACGTTTTTATTCCATAATCTTTTAGAACATACCTATGGGCACACTTAATTTTGGATAAGGCCAATTCGGCCCCACTTATTAATTACCAAATGATCAATTAAAGAGACGTCAATTTTCACATATTATGTACATTATACTGTATTATTGCGGTTATTGCCCTTATGCACTATGCACCTTTAAACAAAAGTGTACCACTCATGTTTTATTTAATGTACGTTTTACTCCATAATATTTTAGAACATACCCATGGGCACACTAAATTTTGGATAAGGCTAATTCGGCCCACTAATTAGTTACCAAATTATCAATTAAATGGAAAGGGCAATTTCACATACTGTGTGCATTATATTGCGGTTATTGCCCTTATGCACTATGCACCTTTAAACAAAAGTGTACCACTCATTTTTTACTTAATGTACGTTTTTATTCCATAATCTTTTAGAAACATACCTATGGGCACACTTAATTTTGATAAGGGCTAATTCGGCGACTAATTAATTACCAAATGATCAATTAAAGTGACGTCCTTTTCAGGTAATGTATGAATTATACTGTATTAATGCGGCTATTGCCCTTATGCGCTATGCATCTTTAAACAAAAGTGTACCACTCATGTTTTAGTTATTGACCAGTTTTATTCCATAATCTTTTAGAACATACCCATGGGCACACTTAATTTTGGATAAGGCCAATTCGGCCCACTAATTAATTACCAAATGATCAATTAAAGAGACGTCAATTTTCACATATATGTGCATTATACTGTATTATTGCGGTTATTGCCCTTATGCACTATGCACCTTTAAACAAAAGTGTACCACTCATGTTTTAGTTATTGACCAGTTTTATTCCATAATCCTTTAGAACATACCCATGGGCACACTTAATTTTGGATAAGGCCAATTCGGCCCACTTATTAATTACCAAATGATCAATTAAAGAGACGTCAATTTTCACATATATGTGCATTATACTGTATTATTGCGGTTATTGCCCTTATGCACTATGCACCTTTAAACAAAAGTGTACCACTCATGTTTTATTTAATGACCAGTTTTATTCCATAATCCTTTAGAACATACCCATGGGCACACTTAATTTTGGATAAGGCTAATTCGGCCGACTAATTAATTACCAAATGATCAATTAAAGAGACGTCAATTTTCACGTATAATGTACATTATACGGTATTATTGCGGCTATTGCGCTTATGCGCTATGCATCTTTAAACAAAAGTGTACCACTCATGTTTTAGTTATTGACCAGTTTTATTCCATAATCCTTTAGAACATACCTATGGGCACACTTAATTTTGGATAAGGCTAATTCGGCCGACTAATTAATTACCAAATGATCAATTAAAGTGACGTCCTTTTCAGGTAATTTATGAATTATACTGTATTAATGCGGCTATTGCCCTTATGCGCTATGCATCTTTAAACAAAAGTGTACCACTCATGTTTTAGTTATTGACCAGTTTTATTCCATAATCCTTTAGAACATACCCATGGGCACACTTAATTTTTGATAAGGCCAATTCGGCCCACTAATTAATTACCAAATGATCAATTAAAGAGACGTCAATTTTCACATATATGTGCATTATACTGTATTATTGCGGTTATTGCCCTTATGCACTATGCACCTTTAAACAAAAGTGTACCACTCATGTTTTAGTTATTGACCAGTTTTATTCCATAATCCTTTAGAACATACCCATGGGCACACTTAATTTTGGATAAGGCCAATTCGGCCCACTTATTAATTACCAAATGATCAATTAAAGAGACGTCAATTTTCACATATATGTGCATTATACTGTATTATTGCGGTTATTGCCCTTATGCACTATGCACCTTTAAACAAAAGTGT
>CAXARH010000052.1:0-20558 GCA_963971285.1 Astropecten irregularis | reverse complement strand
ATTGACTTATCGATAATAAATAGAATTTTTATGGGAGCCCCTTTGGCTGCAATTAGTTATTTTGGATGGTCTTCTATACGCTTAAGAAGAAAATTATACGAAGAATATAATCATAAGGAATGTGTCGTGAGACTTTATCAGAGCTTTAAAAAAGAGATAGATGAAAATGATGATGAAGAGAATAAAAAAAGATTATTCTTAATTATGTAAAAACAATTGATGATAAACCATCTTTAGCAAGCATAAGCAAGATAAAGAAATTAAGGATTTTCTTTCTATCCTAGGGGTTGAAGAAGATGATATTAAGAGTAAAGTTATGAATACAAAAAATAGTCTAACTACTGAATTTCCAGAGTATGGAAGTAAATTAGAAAATAGGCCAGGGGTATATCTTATTATGGCTTATAAGAATGCTAATGATTGGAAGTGCTTGATGTTGGACAATCAGAAATGGTTTATGACCGTGTGAGCAATCATGAGAGTGAAGAATGCTGGAACAGTAACTGCCCTTCTGGTTATAGGATTGAAAAATTAGCTCGCTATATTAGCTCTAGTTCAGAACGAGACAATGAAGAGAATAGTAAGCGAAGAAGATACAATCCACCTTGTGGTGAGAGGTAGATAATTATGCAAAGTAGCCTATTTGCTCATCAGGAGTAGAAAAAACTGGCGGAGAGACAGGGATTTTAAGAAAATTAAAATAATCCTTGACATAAAGTGATAATTATGTTACGTTTTTAACGTAACTGTAAGGCAATTATTAGCTTAATTTTAGGCTATAATTACCTTTAATTAAATTTTTATAAGGATGAAACTTATGAGTATAACAAATAGTCCAATTCCAGGATATGAAAGCAAACTAGAAATAAGCCAGGTGTATATTCTTATTCTGGCTTATAAGAATCCTAATGATTGGAAAGTGCTTGACGTTGGAAAATCAGATATGGTGCTTCATCGTGTCAATAATAATCATGAGAGGGAAAAATGCTGGAACAGAGAATGCAAGCCTCCTTACAGGATTGAAAAATTAGCTCGCTACATTAGCTCTAGCTCAGACCGAGACAATGAAGAGAAAAGTAGGCGAAGAAGATACAATCCACCTTGCGGAGAGCAGTAGATAATTATGTAAAGTATCCTATTTATAGGATATTTCATATAAAATAAATCGTTATTATAGTTTTAACTTGGTATATGTTCTTAAAGACATATAGGGTGAGTGATCTATATAGTAGGGGATATTTTTACTCGTCAGGAGTAGAAAAACTGCGGAGAGACAGGGATTCGAACCCTGGTAGGAGTTTCCCCCTACGACGATTTAGCAAACCGTTCCTTTCGACACTCAGGCATCTCTCCACGCTGTATCACCAGCAAAATCATAAATGTGCTGCTAGGTGATTGCATAAGCTAGGCTTACGTGAAGGTATTATAGCATGAATCGGTGATGATTGCAAGCGAAATAGCGGATAAAAGCGGCTAATAAGCAGCATTTAAAATAGCCTGAAGGGAGGATTCGGAAAGGAGAATGGGATTACCTTTCATGGAAGAGGCTTTTTGGGATTGCTTGCAATATAGGGGAAATCGGCTTTATTGACGCCCAATGCTGCTAAACGTGGCAATTTTTAAGGTACGGTGAGCGATTCTAGCCAAGTTATCAGCATTTTAACCCGTATTTCAGCTTCTTCGCCGATTTAGTAGATTCAGTGGGTTCAGCAGGTTCGGTCAATTGAGCAGACCTTGGCCGATTTATCCGCTGCAGTTGAAATTGACCCATTTTCTAGGATGAGCGTAGCTAAAGTGTTAAATTTAGCAAGTGCAGTGTTATTTACTTGATTGACTGCGGATTTAAGGCAATTGTAATTTTCACGTAGAACGTGGGGAAGGAGAATTCCACATAATGCCCCATGCGGAGCCCTGAAATTCCCCCTAAAACTCCAGCTAAAGCATGAACGGCACCTAATTTTGCATTGGCTAAGACAATGCCGCCGATGAGACTCGTTAAAAATAGGTCGCGGCGGATACTTTCATCGCTAAGATTTTCTAGGGTTTTCAGCAATTTTCGGGAGGGAGCGAATACTACGGAGAATTCCCTCACGTGCCAGAGCATCGGTTAATGGCGTTCCCTCGGTGAGAGAAAGGGTTCGATGACTTGAACCAGTGCATCCATGCCCGTTTGTGCGGTGAGATCAAAGGGAAGTTCGTAGGTTAGGGTAGGGTCGAGAAGTGCGACTTGGGGAGCATTTTATCATGCCTGAGGCTAACTTTCACACGTGTGTTCTTTAGAGCCAATCACAGCATTTTTAGTCACTTCTGAGCCAGTCCCTGCTGTCGTTGGGATAGCAATAACGGGGGAGTGGCGGAATTTCTAAGGGAAGCCCCTTACCAATGACTTCTAAATAATCGTTAATGGGGCGTTTATTGGGAATAAGTGCGGCAAGTGCCTTAGCACTATCGATGACACTCCCCCCACCAATTCCTATAACGAGGGCAGCGGAGCCTTTTTTATTGACAGGACCTGTGAAATTTCACTAGATTCTGCTAAAATTCCACTAGATTCTGCTTCTGAATTAGAATGATTAGAATTAGTGGGCTGATTAGAGTGGGTAGGCTGATTAGAATGGGTAGGCTGATTAGAGTGGGTAGATTGATTAGAGTGGATAGATTGATTAGAGTGGGTAGATTGATTAGAATGGGTAGGCTGATTAGAATTAATGGCTGATTAGGAATTAACGGGCTGATTAGAGTGGATAGATTGAATAGAATGGGGGAACTGATTAGAATGGGGGAACTGATTAGAATGGGTAGGCGAGTGGGTAGGCTGATTAGAGTGGGGGAGTTGATTAAAATTGCTAGATTGATTAGAATGGGGGAACTGATTAGAATGGGTAGATTGATTAGAGTAGGTAGGCTGATTAGAATTAATGGGCTGATTAGAGTGGGGGGATTGATTAAAATTGCCAGATTGCAAAGAATTGAGGGCTTTTGCTAAGGCATTTTGTCCCACTTTTCGTGCATCTTCAATGGTTTCGCTAAGTGGTTCTTGAGCGATGGTGATGAAATGCTTCTGATAAGGAAGGCTTTCGATGTGTTTTTGTAGGTCAGGAAAGCGACTCAATCCCTTTTTTCCCGTCACAATGAATAAGTGAAATAATTGGGGTAATGGGGGGAATTGGGATAATTGTTGCGACTGCGATGCTGGGGTAAGATCTCCAGCATCTTGGGTAATATTGCTAGAACTTTGAGGAATATTGCTAGAACTTTGAGGAATATTGCTAGAACCTTGAGGAATTTCTAGTATTTTCTCAATTTCTTCAGGAAGTTTAGCAATGCTATTTTCTCCGAAGATGATCTTATTTGCTGTAAGAAAGGTAAAAGATTGCATAATTGTATGATAAATAAGTGGTAAATTGTGTGATAAATAAGTGAGTAGTTAAAATGAGTATAAGCGAGCAGTGAGTGAAACTAGTATAGCGAGTGGTGGCTAAAATGAGTATAAGTAAGTAATTGAAACTAGTAAATGGTAAATAAGGGGTTGTATGACTACTATAACAGTCTCTACCACAAGAATTAAAGCCGTAGTCCTTATTATTATAGAGCCGTAGTCCTTATATTATACGATGGTGTGAAGTTATAAAAATTTAGGAAATACTAATATTTTAAATTATGAAGGGTGTATTTAAGAGTAAGAAGGGAGTATTTAGGAGCAAGAAGAGGATATTTAAGACTAGGAAATAGTAGTATTTTTTAAAAAAACTAGGGAATATGAGTATTTAAGGTTATGAAAAGCTAGTAATTTATAGCAATATTCTACTTTAGATATTTTAGAGATTTACGATAATAGAGCTATGTTAAAAGGAAATGTATTTGAAAATCATTCGCCGTATGCTCGAACGGTAAGACTTGGGCAGATGAGTCTGGGAACTTCCAGTCTTAGACATCAGGCTATCTCTAATAATATTGCTAATGTGGATACACCGCATTATAAACGCAAGATGATCACCTTTGAATCGGAACTTAATCGGGTCATTGCTAAGGAAAAAGCACCACCGGTTCCTTTTAAAATCACTAGTGATAGGCATCTTCCCCCAGAAGATCCCAAACATTATTACGACGTCAACCACAATATCCTAGAAGAATACGATACCAATTACAAAAACGATAAGAATAACGTTGATATTGAGAAGGAAGTTAGCGATCAAGTGAAAAATAACCTCCATTACAGTGCCGTCACAACTATTATGACGAATAGCTTTGGACGCTTCAGAAGTGTTCTTGCACGTGCTTAGATAGGCTTAGATAGCTAATAATTCTTATATAATCCCCAATAATTCGTATAACCTTGTATAATCCCCGATAATTCGTATAACCTTATATAATTCCCGATAATTCGTATAACCTTATATAATCCCCGATAATTCGTATAACCTTATATAATCCCTGATAATTCGTATAACCTTATATAATCCCTGATAATTCGTATAATCTTGTATAATCTCCAATAATTCGTATAATCTTGTATAATCTCCAATAATTCGTATATAAATATTACTAATACCTCGTTATTAAGATAAAAAAATGAGTTTTTTTCACGCTATAAATACAGCTTCGACGGGTTTAACGGCCCAACGTTTTCGCTTGGACGTTATATCAGATAATATTGCTAATGCCACCACAACGCGAACAACTAATGGGGAACCATTTAGGCGATCACGAGTCTTACTTAGACCACGTGAGAATAACTTAATATTTCGTACACATTTCAAACCCAAGCCATTTAAAGCAGAAATAGGTGAGGGTGTTCGCGTTATTAAGGTGGAAAAAGACCTCTCTCCACTCAGGATGGTGTACGATCCTAGTCATCCAGATGCCCTCAAAACAGGTGAAAAAAAAGGTTATGTAGAAATGCCTAATGTGGTTGTGGTTAAAGAGATGGTCGACATGATATCAGCTTCCAGATCTTATGAAGCTAATGTAGCCACCGTCAATGCCGCTAAAACTATGTTTCGTTCAGCTTTATCTATTGGTAGAGCCTAACGCTATTCGCTATTTTTAGTGGTAAAGCCTAGTGTTATTTCAAGTAATAAAACTTAGTACGACAAAATTTAGCACGATAAAGTCTAATACGATAAAATCTAATACGATATTAAAGAAAAATTAAGTGAAATTAGGGTAAGTTCTCATGCATACAAATTATTCCGTCACACAAAAAATCCCCGTCAATGTTACCAATGATAAGCATTTTGTTGATTTTGACCTCAGTTTTGGTGAAGCCAAAAAATCTATGTTAGGTACAGGTGATACATTTTATGAAAAACTCATGAATGCCATTGAACTCACCAACAACCAGATAGTCTATTCCGATAAACTTGGTGAACAATTCATCACAAAACCCAATACCGTCAATGTCCACGATGTTGTTATCGCCGCACAGAAAGCTCAACTTTCCATCGATCTTACTAAAAACGTCATTGAACGAGCCATTTCATCCTACCAAAATATTACGAATTTCAGATAATAGAGAGCGTCTCTAGTTGGAAAAACGTTTTTCATATTATTTTCCTTAATATTATTCCTCCCAAGCCTGTAATTCTTAGTTACTTAGGAATTGCAGGCTTTCTTCCATATATTATATTAGCATTTACATGATTGAAAGTCTCTAGATGCCTAGAGATAAGAATCTTTTAATATTTAGAGATAAGTGTCTTTAAATCTTTAAATATTTAAATATTAGAGGTAAGAATCTTTAAATATTAGGGATCTTAGGGGATGTTATTGAGATTGGAGATGAGGAACTCTAAGTATTGGAGATATTAGGGGGTGCTATTTTTTTAATGTACTGATATTTTAAGATAGGAGCCCAAGGTTCTTGTTTTAAAAATGCTTCTCTACTGCGATTTAATACAGGATGGGTGAAAACTTTCCCTAAACGCCGCTCTAATTCCAACATTGGCGTTAAAACATATTAGAGATAAGTGTCTTTAAATCTTTAAATATTAGAGGTAAGAATCTTTAAATATTAGGGATCTTAGGGGATGTTATTGATATTGGAGAAGAGAAGCCCTAAATATTAGGGATCTTAGGGGAGGTGTTATTGAGATTAGAAATGAGGAACTCTAAATATATTAGAGATATTAGGGGGGGTGTTATTGAGATTAGAGGTGAGAAGCCCTAAATATTTAGAGATATTAGGGGAGATGTTATTGATATTAGAGATGAGAAGCCCTAAGTATTAGAGATCTTAGGGGGGGAGCTATTGAGATTAGAGATGAGAAGCCCTAAATATTGGAGATCTTAGGGGGGGTGCTATTGATATTAGAGGTAAGAATCTTTAAATATTAAGGATCTTAGGGGATGTTATTGATATTAGAGATGAGAAGCCCTAAATATTTAGAGATATTAGGGGAGGTGTTATTGAGATTGGAGATGAGGAACTCTAAGTATTGGAGATATTAGGGGGTGCTATTTTTTTAATGTACTGATCTTTTAAGATAGGAGCCCAAGGTTCTTGCTTTAAAAATGCTTCTGTACTACGATTTAGCACAGGATGGGTGAAAACTTTCCCTAAACGCCGCTCTAATTCCAACATTGGCGTTAAAACAAATTGCCTTAAAATGTACCGTGGATGCGGGACTATCACCATATTATCCCCCACAAAGGTGGCACAATTGATATCCCCATAGAGAATAATGTCGATATCGATATTCCGTGGTCCCTTCGCTATTTTCTTCACACGACACATCCGTTTTTCAATATTCCGACACAATTTGAATAAACTGCTGAGCGTATAGCTAGGTTTCACCTCACAATACACCACCATATTGTAAAATATAGGTTGTTCGTAATAATCTAAGGGAGCACTTTCGTAAATAGCCGATGTTTCTATTTTATTAAGCTTAAGTTTACTGCTACTAGCACTTTCAATACCATTTTTAGCTTGAGTATTACTTCCAACACCAGTTTTGCTATTATTTCCAGCTTTAGCTTGAGTATTACTTCCACTACCAGTTTTGCCATTATTTCCAGCTTTAGCTTGAGTATTACCGTTAATAATCGCCTCCCTTAGATAATTACTAGCCGTGCTGAGATTGGCTAGAGGATTAGCAATGTTAGAACCTAATGCTAAGATAATGGGTATCATCGGCTATGAAGATTAACCGTATTTTCTTCTTTTACTGTACTTTTTAGTGTACTTAGCGATGGTAATCGACTTGCAATTTTTATAATAAAAGTTTAGAATAGCAAGTGCCGAAAAGCCTTTTTCAGCCATTGTCTTCGCACCCCACTGACAAAGTCCTACACCATGCCCGAATCCTTTCCCACGCAGTTTATAATTGCGGCTTTTTTTCCTAATGGTAAAAAGCGTTGAGGGAATATCACGCGGGCTTACGGCTACGCGAAATTGATTACCCGTCACGGTGTGATGACCACTTCCTGCCTTGATTGTGAGGCTATCTATACGCTTCGAAGCACTTCGTGCTTTAATGCGAATAGCCTTGACATTGCTCACGTCCAGCTTCCTTAAAGCATTGTGGATGTGATCGGTCTTAAAATCGCGTTCCCATTTATAAAGTGGATGCGTGGTACAGTACGGGCAACGAATATTCTTAAAATAGCGAAGTTTCGTATCTGCATTCCAGACTTTTTCTGCTTTTTCTGTCATGCCACCACAGCAGGCATGAAAAAAGCTCTGTACGGGTATTTTTTCAAATTTATCCATTAGGATGATATCTCGTGTAGCTTCTACACCTTTTGCAATGCTAGCAGGGACGCTTGCTGTCCCGCCAAAGACCTGATGATGGGTGGTCGAACTTACGTGGTAGAGGGATTTTGTATCGATATTGATATAATTGTACGCGTAGGAGCGTGCTGCAACTGCCTGAGCTTTAATGGCATTCACGTGCCACGATGGCGATATTTCCTTTTTCACTACTCCCGTTAAATAGCTATCGAGGTCTAATTCATTGACGATGAAAACCTTATTCTCTTTATTAACCACTATCACTTTTCCAGCGTAGGCGTTCTTTTTGTACTGAATGGGCGTTCTTTTATCGATGTCCACTTCTACGGTGCGACCGTACGAGCTATTAATGGGTTTAAATATTTTATTACGGTAGCGAATTCCATCGGGGCTGAGTGCAATGGGAAAACTTTTCGGAATGCTCGCCCCTTGGTAGATGAGCACGCGAATAATGATCTGATTACGATTGCTGCGACTAATGCGTTTTGCCTGCAATTTGGGGGCTTTTGCACGAGCTAAGAGGAGAGCGGGTTTTATGACTAATCCAACTCCTACTAAACTGGCGATTTTTTTGAAGAAGTGGCGGCGACTTAGTTTGAGGCGACCCTTTAAGGCTATTTTGGCTATTTTCTTCATATATATTTCGTTAAAATTCTTTCCCTATGATAAATGTGAGTAAATGAGGATAAATATTTCATGGTGAGTTCTAAATATTTTAGGGCATGTTGCTTAAAAAATCGGAATTTTACGATATTAACTTAATCTCACCCCACTATATTTTTTTTAAATAATTCCTGCTGATTCTCACTCAATTTTACCCATTTCACCCCATTTTAAGGTTATAATGGTCTTATGTTAATTAATTAATGATAATTGCCTATTAAATAACTACTAAAATACTAATTATTAGCGAGAGTGATGATGAATGATTTATGGAATAATATAAAAAAATATAGTACTGGATCCATTTTTTTAGGAATAGGTATTATATTCTTACTGTTTTGTTTACCTGTTATACTTTGGTTAATGAGTTTAAGGGAATTCATTATGGACTATATATTTATTATTTGTATTCTGGCACTAGCATTTATTGCTATTGGAATTTACCTTATTAAACCGCTTCGCTGTTGGTTTAAAAGATGTTATGAAAGAATACCATTTCTAACCATTTCTACAGTAATTTCGGTTTTAGCCTTAGGTTTCTTAGTTTGGTTTTTAATATGTCTTTTAAAATACGGCAAGGATCCTGTTACTACTACTCATATTCCAGCTGTAGAAAAGACAACCTCTATTGAAGAGTGTACCTATAAAGAAATTGTCAAGCATAAGCGAAAACAGCCCGCTAAAAAGAAACGCCATGCTAAGAAGAAACAACATGTTAAAGGGAAGCATTACTTAACGAAAAAAGAATGCTCTACAGAAACGACCTTTGTAGAGAATAAGCACACAGTAAATAATTTTAACTCACCTGCAGCAAAGACAACTTCCATTGAAGAGTGCACTTATAAAGAATTTCACCATCGTAAGCATAAATACCCTTCCAAAAAGAAACATCATCATGAAACGAAACACTACTCAATGGAAAAAGGATGTTCTGATGGAAAACACTTTTCATATTCTTATTTAGCACCTGATACTAATACTTTGTTGTGCCTTAGTTGTTTTCTAGATCCAAATGAAACCCTACTTAAAAGATTAGGAAATTCTTTAGTTAATGGTAAGCAAGTCACCTCAATTGGTGTAGCTGTAGAGCGTCTAGGGTTTGCTATTAGTGGTATTATTGCATTATTGGTAGCTTTAGCTATTTTTGCTCGTATAAAGGAACAAGAAAGAGATAACGTAGAAAAACGTTATAAAAATGCTACCCAGCAATTGTCAGAAGATGATTCTAGTTTGAGATTGGCAGGTGCGTATAGTCTGTACGAAATAGCAAAAAATAACCCCTCGTATGCTAGGGTTGTTTGTGATACGCTCTGTGGATACATTAGAGAAAGGACGACTAGTATTATCAGTATAAAATACACATTATATGAGTTAGTAAATGGTAAATTAAAAAATAAATTAATAGCCGGACTAAATGATATATTAGAAAGTATGTCAATAGAAGAATTAATAGAAAAATTAAAAAATATGTCAGAAGAAAAATTAAAAGAAATATTTGGTAAAATATTTAAAAGAGAACTTAAAGACATCTCTGAAAGAAAAATAATAGCAGAAATTGAAAATATGGGAAAAGAAGAAATAATAGAAAAAATAAAAATATTTCAAACCGTAGAAGAAAAATATTTTAAAAGCAAGAAAAGAAAAGAAGCAATAGATATATTAATAGGTATATTAATAGGCATATTAAGAAAAAAACTAATAGAAGAAATAAAAAACTTATCAAGAGAAGAATTGATAGAAAAGTTGCAAAAAAAATCTTTATATGAGAAGCAAGAAATAAACCTTTGGTATAAAGATGCATATAGACATAAACCTTCTAATGAAATACAAGCCATATTAGATTTGCTCACGAAAGAAAAAGACTGTATATGCCCTCCATTTAAAAGTAAGTGGATAAACTTCTCAAGAGCTCATCTTGAAGGTGCTATTTTAAGAAAAGCTAATCTTAAAGAAGCTAAGTTGCGGTGGGTCCGTCTTGAAGGTGCTTTTTTGTGGAAAGCCCATTTTGAAGGTGCTGATTTAGAAATGGCTCACTTAGAAGGATCTGATTTATGTAAAGCCCATCTTAAAGGTGCTAAGTTATGGAAAGCCCATTTTCAAGGTGCCAACTTGTACGATATTAATCTATTAAATCATAAGGAATTACAAGATACTAACTTTAAAGGTGCGTATGCATTAGAAGAAGAGTATAAAAAAGTTAAAGAAAGCGATCCTCAATATAGGGCTATTGAACGCTTAAAGTGGCGAATTGGAAGAGATACTGAACTTAGTAAACTTCCTGCAAATACCATAACTGGTGAACTTGAGGAAGAAGACGCAAATAAAATAATCGCCCGCCTTAAAAAGATTTAAGATAAATTCTAAGAGGTTATTATGGAAGATGTGAAAAAAACTGATGAGGAAAATTCAAGAACTTGTAAGGAATGGGTAGTTGCATCGCTTTTTTGGGTTGCGGTTGTTTTACTAATTTTTTTAGCGGTTTTATTGGTAAACGTATTTAAATATGGGGATAGTGTCTTTAGTGGTAAATGTCATTTTAATATATCTTTGTGTGAAAGGATTTATGATAACCTTGGATCTTCAATAGATGTTAGTACGGCTTCCCCAACAGTTGGCATGGTACTGCAGCGTCTAGGATTTGCTATCGGCGGTCTTATTGCTTTATTAGTTGCGTTAGCTGGGTTTGAGAGAGTAAAAGCCCTTGATAAAACCGCAGAAGCACAAAATGAAATCGCAAAAGTACAGGAAAAAGGAAACGTTGAAGAACGTTATAAAAATGCTATCAATCAATTTAAAGATGAAACAGCAAGTATTCGCTTAGGTGGAGTTTATGGACTATATCATTTAGCACGAGATAATAAAGAAGATTATGCTAATACCATCTGTGATATCCTATGTGGATATGTTAGAGAAATGACGAATAGCATTATCAATATAAAAGACATATCTGCTTATAATAATAAAACAATAAATGTTTGGTATAAAAATATGTATAAGGAAAAGCCTTCTAATGAAATACAAGTGATATTAGATTTACTCACAAAAGAAAGAGATTTTGAAAGCCCTCCATTTGAAAGTCAGTGGATAGATCTTTCAGGTTCCTATTTAGTGGGTGCTTATCTAATAGAAGCCCGTCTTGAAGGTGCTAATTTATCTGAAATCTATCTTGAAAATGCTATTTTAAGGAGAGCCTATCTTGAAGGTGTTGACTTAAGGAAGGTCCATCTTAAAGGTGCTGATTTAGAGGAAGTTCGTCTTAAAGGTGCCAATTTAAGTGGAGTCGACCTTACAGGCATTAGGTTGCAAGGAGCCCATCTTGAAGGTGCTGATTTAGAGGGCGCATGTCTTGAAAGGGCTAATTTACTGGGAGCCTATCTTAAAGGTGCTAAGTTAAGGAAAATTATTCTTACAAATGCTATTTTAAGTAGAGCCCATCTTGAAAATGCTATTTTAAGTAGGGCCCATCTTGAAAATGCTTATTTAAGGGAAGCCCATCTTGAAGGTGCTAAGTTAAATAGAGCCCGTCTTGAAGGTGCTAATTTAGAAGATGCCCATCTTGAAAATGTTTATTTAAGGGGAGCCCATCTTGAAGGTGCTAATTTATGGGGAGCCTATCTTAAAAATGCTTATTTAAGTGGGGCCTATCTTGAAGGTACTAATTTAGAGGAAGCCCATCTCGAATATGCTAAGTTAAGTAGATCTAATCTTAAAGGTGCTTATTTAAGGGAAACCCATCTTGAAGGGACTAATTTAACCTGGACTCATCTTGAAGGGGCCAATTTAGAAGGTGCCCATCTTGAAAGTGCTAGATTTAAGTGGACTCATCTTGAAGGGGCCAATTTAGAGGGTGCCCATCTTGAAGGTGCTGACTTTAAGTGGACTCATCTTCAAGGGGTTAATTTAGAGGGTGCCCATCTTGAAGGTGCTGACTTTAAGTGGACTCATCTTGAAGGGGCTAATTTAATTAAAGCCTATCTTGAAGGTGCTGATTTTAAGTGGACTCATCTTGAAGGGGCTAATCTAAGCGGAGTACGATTCCAAGGCGTTAAATTAAATGATGTTAATTTTAAGGGTGCTATTGCTACTAATAGTAATGATAGTGGTATCAGTTTGCTAGAACAAAGGTCTGATGAAAAGAATAATGTTAAAACAGTTATATTTAGTGGAGGTGTATCAAAGGAATACCTAAAAGACTTTAAAAAAAGAAAAAAGGATGTAGTAAAGAGACTTAAAAAGTTTCTAAATAAAAGAGAGTTTAAGACTTTTAAGAAGAAAATGGGAAAAGTTCAAAAAATATTAAAAACTAATCTGAATAAAAAAATAAGTCATAAAATATCGAGAAAATATGTTAAAGATATTACAAGAGGAATATTCCCCAAAAAAGAAGCAGATGAAATCACCAAACGTCTAAAAGAGGTAGATAAGAAAGTTAATGATATTAGGAGACGATATTAATAAGAGTGAAAAGACAGATAATCTCACCCATCATTAAATAGCCCGGGTTCTGGGGTATGATTGTTCGTGAGCGGGGAGGCGATATTTTTAACGCCGAGGTATTTAAAAGCATGCGGAGTGGCGACACGACCTTGCCTAGTGCGTTTGATAAAGCCAAGCTGGATTAAATACGGCTCATAAATATCTTCAATAGTAGCCGAATCTTCACTGAGACTGGTAGAAAGATTCTCCACGCCCACAGGTCCGCCACCAAAATGCTTGATAATCGTGGTAAGGATCTTCCTATCCATATCGTCTAAGCCGAGATGGTCGATGTTCATTTTAGTGAGAGCGTAATCGATGAGGGCGCTAGAAATAACGGCTTGTTTTTGAATCTGTGCGAAATCGCGGACACGACGGAGGAGTCTATTTAAGATACGTGGAGTGCCTCTACTGCGTTTAGATATTTCACTAATGCCAGAACTATCCATATCCATTTTAAGCATGGCAATATTGCGACGCGTGATGCGGATGAGCTCGTCTTGAGTATAAAAATCGAAGCGATGGGTGATACCAAATCTACTGATAAGGGGTTGCGTGAGGGCACCTACTTTAGTAGTGGCACCTATTAATGTAAATGGCGGCAGGGTGATTCTAATGGATTTACTCTGTCCTTTGATGCCTAAATTGAGGTCTAGGTGAAAATCTTCCATGGCGGGGTAGAGAACTTCTTCCAGGACGGGTTTAAGGCGGTGGATTTCATCGATGAAGAGAATATCGTTAGCTTTAAGGCTACTTAGGAGGGACGCCATATCGCCGGTGCGTTCAATGGCGGGAGCTGAAGTGGTCTTTAGATTGGCTTGCATTTCCTTAGCCACAATGTATGAAAAGGTGGTTTTACCGAGACCGGGAGCACCACTTAGGAGGATGTGATCAATGGCTTCGCCACGAGCTTTGGCGGCTTCTATAAAGACCGCCATATTCTCTTTAATAGAGGCTTGCCCTACAAAATCTTTGAGACTTTGGGGACGTAAAGTGAAGGCTTTGTCTTCAGTATCTTCTTGGGGCTGGACGACGCGTTTAATCAATGATTTCTCCTAGGATTCTTATAGTTAATATAGTATATTATAATTTAAGGACGCGAGCAGTAATAAATTGCTTATAGCAGTAATAAATTGCTTATTTATGGCGATAATAAACTGCTTATGATCGTTATAGTATATTATAATTGTGCGGATGAGGGGTGTAGTTTGCGATTTATTTTGCTCGTTGAAAGATAAGTGAATGCTAAGTAAACGTTGCATTAACTACTAAATGGGCGGTGAATAATTGCTAAATGGGCGGTGATTGACTGCTGAATATGTGATGATTACTTGTAAATAATTGATGAAATAATTGCTAAATGAGTGATAAATTAACTGCTAAAACAATGGTGAATATAATTGCTGAATAAACGGTGATAAACTGCTAAATGAGTGGTGATTGACTGCTAAAACAATGGTGATTACTTGTTAAATGAGTGATGATTGGGGATAATAGGAGAAGATTTTTTAAATAAGCGGAAATGGAAACTAGTTTAGTAGAACGTCCGATAAAGAAGCGAGAGCGGTTTGAAAGTGAATTATTAGGGGAGAAATGGCTGACTCCAACGGTGAAGGAGTATATATTTTCAGCTCCCGTGGATTTTTCATTTTACGCTGGGCAATATATGAACATGAGTTTTAAATTGCATGAGAAAATGGTAGCTCGCTCGTATTCTATATCATCGGGGCCTGGAATTCGCGGAAAACTCTATTTTTTAGTGAAGAAAGTACCGTCTGGACAAGTAACACCAGAATTATTTAGTTTTAAGGTAGGGCAGAAAGTAAGATTACATGGACCTTTTGGGAAGTTCTTCCTAGACGATGAATCCCTCAATCCCCCTAATCGTCCGAATAACCCAAATAGCCCGAATAGCAATAATAGGTTTAATATCGTTAATATCGCTAATAGCAATAAGATGGATAATAGCGATAATAGTTATAATAGCCATAATAGAGACAAGAAGCCTAATAGTTCTAACCCTCCTAATAGTAATAGTAGTCCTAAGATTTCGAGTAGCGATGTGGTGATGATTGCAACGGGAACGGGTTTATCGCCTATTAAGAGTATGGTGGCATATTTACTGGAGGAGCAAGGATTTACGGGGCGTATTACGTTGATAATGGGGGTGCGGTATGTGAGAGAATTGCTGTACCGGGAGTTATGGGAAGATTATGCCATGAAATACACAAATTTTGAGGCGATAACAACGGTGACGCGTCCTGAAAACACGGAATATACGGGTTTACGTGGTCGCGTGAATGCCATTCTAGAGCAAAATATTGAGAAATATAGGGGGAGTCGCTTTTATTGTTGTGGACTTAAAGCAATGGTCGAGGGAGTAGAAAAATGTCTTTTAGCGAAGGGAATAGCAGCGGAGCACATATTTTACGAAAAATACGACGTTTAATCCGTAGAAAAGTTACGAGCGTTTAGTCCAATGGAAAATATATGACGTTTAACCTAATCTCTAGGATTTATAATACTTTAGAAATGTTTAATACAATAGAATATATAGGATATTTAACCATATTTTATCTATCATTTCTTCCTTGCCAGCTATTTAACCCCGTAGAAATGTTGTAATATTTAACCTTCTAAAAAATATGCTATTTATTCCCATAGATTTTGTTATTTTCTCCTAACATCTCCAATTTTAGCAAGAGAGTAGGGCATTTATTTGAAAAAGAGTAGAAAGAGGGTGAAATTGAAAGCGAAGAAGAAAGAAGTAGGTGTGGTCTTATTGGCACATGGAAGTCGCCATGAGGTCTCCAATAACGAAGTTAGAGCACTTGTTAAAGATATTAGTGAGGTGGCGGGAGTAGAATTTGGATATGTGGGGCTAGGATTCTTAGAATTAGCAAAACCAAGTATTCCAGAGGCTTTAGCAATGGCAGTGGAGGCTTTACGTGAAAAAAATATTGCTGAGTTATTAGTTTTCCCGTATTTCTTAGCAAAGGGTAATCACGTAGGAGTAGAACTTCCGCATATCATTATGGAAGAAAAGAAGAAATATCCTAAGATGAATATAAAACTGCTGCCATATTTAGGTTCTGATCTGGCTTTACGTGAAATTATCTTGACGCAAATTAGATCTTTCCATAAAAGTAACTAATTTAATTTAAAATTTCTGCAAAGAGCACCCGTTTCATTAGAGCTTTCCGTAAAGATCGCTAACTTAATTAGAGATTTCCATAAAAGCAACTAATTAAATTTAAAACTTCTGCAAAGAGCACACGTTTCATTAGATCTTTCCGTAAAGATTGCTAATTTAATTAGAGATTTCCATAAAAGCAACTAATTAAATTTAAAACTTCTGCAAAGAGCACTCGTTTTATTAGAGCTTTCCGTATAAAGATCGCTAATTTAATTAGAGATTTCCATAAAAATAACTAATTTAATTTAAAACTTCTGCAAAGAGCACTCGTTTCATTAGAAATTTCCGTAAATAGTCATAGCTTAAAGAATTATCTATCGTGGATATAGGCTTAGCAGAGAAGTAGGGCTCATATCTTAGAATACAATGCCCCCTTCCCCCAATACTTCCTCCCCATTTAAGCCTCCCTTTCATCAGAAAGCGGAGACTAAAAAGCGAGGAATAAAAATGGAAGAATATATTGATATCTGCTTAACAGAAAAATAGGACGCATATCTTAGAATACAATGCCCCCTCCCCGCAATACTTCATCCCCATTTAAGCCTCCCTTTCACCAGAAAGCGGAAACTTAAAAGCGAGGAATAAAAATAGAAGACTATATTGATATCTGCTTAACAGAAAAATAGGACGCATATCTTAGAATACAATGCCCCCTCCCCCCAATACTTCATCCCCGCAATGCTCCCTCCCCATTTAAGCCTCCCCTTCACCAGAAAGCGGAGACCAAAAAGCGGGAATTATTTAGATAGATAAAAAGCGGGGATTATTTAAATATTACACTTTATTTTCTAGCAAAATCATGGATTTTCTTAGAAACTTTTAGCCAGAACGGAGAAATAGATTTTTTACGCCAGATTCCAGCAGCCGCTTTATTTGCTTCGCCCATTGAAGGATAAATGTGAATAGTAGAGAGAATGGATTTTAATCCAAAATTATTTTTCATCGCCGCTATAAACTCTAAAATAAGCGTGCTTGCATTTGCAGAAACAATCGTCACACCAAGGATTTTATCACTACCCTTACGTGTTAAAATGCGGACAAACCCTTCATTCGTAAGATCAGTTATAGCACGATCTAAGCCTTTTAAGTCATAGGTTGTGAGATCATACTCAATCTCCTGTTGTTTTGCCCTGTCTTCACTGAGACCAACACTTGCAACTTCAGGATCTGTATAAGTACACCATGGAATAACTTCGTAATTGACCTTGGTTTTCTTAAATTTACCGTAAAGTGCATTGACCGCAGCATAATAAGCTTGATGAGCGGCTGTATGAGTGAATTGGAAAGGTCCTGTAATATCGCCACAGACATAAATATTGGAGAAATTGGTTTGTAAAAACTCATTGGCTTCAATTGTGCCATTTTTACGGAGTTCAATACCCAGTTCCTCAGTGCCAAATCCCTTAGAATTTGCCTTCCTTCCAATAGAAATAAGAACTTCATCAAAAGGTATTTTTACTTTCTTGCCCTTGAAATCAGCAATAAGATACTTGTTTCTCCCTGAAACTTCAAAGGAAACAGCACGATGTCCTGTTAATATCTTAATTCCCTCACTCTTAAACTTTTTGCTCATAAAGTTAGATACTTCAGGATCTTCTACACGCATAATACGCGAATTAACTTCAATTTGTGTGACGGAACTCCCTAACCGGTTAAACGCCATAGCTAATTCACATCCAATAGGTCCCCCACCTAAGACAACTAATCGCTTGGGAAGCGTTTTTAAGTTCCAGACCGTGTCAGATGTAAGATATTTAATCTTTTCAATGTTCTTAAGTGCCGGTACAAATGGACTAGCCCCCGTACTAATGATAATGCTTTTAGTGGTAAGAGTCTTCCCATTGACAATAATCTCCCAAGGAGATACTATCTTGGCATTTCCATGAATACAATCGACCCCTAGAGATTGATAACGTTTAACGGAATCATGAGGTTCAATTGTCTTAATAGAGGCTTTAACATGCTTCATCGCGTTTGCAAAGTTAACTTTCTGGTTTTTTACGGACAAAACCCCCAATTTCTTGCCTTTTTCTAAGGTAGAAACCATAGAAGCTGTTTTAATAAGTGCCTTAGAAGGAACACACCCAGTATTTAAACAATCACCCCCCATTTTATGCTTTTCAATAAGGGCAACCTTAGCCTTAGTAGCAGCAGCAAGATATGAAGCCACCAATCCTCCCGAACCTGCACCTATTACAACGAGATTATACTGGAAATTGGCTGGTTTTTTAAAACGCCTGTAAAGACGAAATTGCTTAATCCAATTGATACTGCCTTTCACAATAAACGGGAAAAGTGCTATCAGTAGAAAAGAAATAAGAATCTCTTTAGAAAGTATGTCACCAAGTGATTCAATTGTGGCTAATTGCGTACCGGCATTGATATAAACGGCCGTTCCTGGGATCATGCCTATTTGACTTGCCCACATAAAAGTCCAGAGCTTGAGTTTAGTAACAGAAGTCACCATATTGACAATGAAAAATGGGAATATTGGTACTAAACGTAAGGTCAATATGTAAATAGCCCCTTCTTTAGCAATGCCTTTATTGATCTTCTCGATGATTCTTGGAAATTGCTTCTCAATCGTCTCTTTTGCAATAAACCGTGAAATAATAAATGCAATGCTCGCTCCTATTACACTACAAATAGAAACGATGATAAGACCTGTAAGAAAACTAAATAACGCCCCTCCTAATAACGTTAAAACAGCCGCTCCGGGAAGTGATATTGCCGTTATCAATATATAAACTGCCCCAAAGATTAATAACGTCCTGCTTGGATAAAGAGCATAAAATTCTTGAAAATTTTGCTGTTGAATCTTAATGTTTTCAAGAGTAAAATATTCTCCTATATCATAGTAATACGAAAGGATTCCGATAACGAGCCCTAGTAGAAATGTACTGAGCCGTAAGATGTTTTTGACTTTTTTCATGAATAGTAACTTTTTAAGATAGCTAAACCTTCCCATAAATAAATCTATTGGAAGTGTTTGTTGCTTGAAAATAAGGTTGAAATAAGGTTAAAAATTTAGGTTAAATTGGTTTTTTTAAATGATATTAATGGGGCTTCAAAATAATATTGTAAAGAATGATATTAAATGATATTCTAAAGAATGATATTAAATGATATTTGCTAATACTATACTTATATTTAATAGGGAAGTGGTTGACTACTGAGATTGGCGAAGTTAAATGATCAAAATAACCATAGTAACGATAGTTAACCATAGTAACCAAAGTTCCCAGATTTCCTAGATAATCTTTATTGAAATAGGAACATCCATATAAATACGAGTTTATGCAGATAGTAAGTATAGCTGTTTTTACTATTTTCCATAAATACTAAGAATTATCGTTATTTTACTAAGATAACTATATTCTTGCAAAGAAATACTTAAAAATCTTTAAGTTTGATTTATAGGAAAGACTTTATATTATGGTTATTATTATATTATGTTTACCTGAAATAATAGGCAATTTACTAAAGATAGCTATTATTTAGCTTATAAATAAAAAAAATATCATAATTTTTCCCTATTAAGTGTTATTTTTAATTACGTAAAAACGTAATTAAAATAATTAAAACAATTTTACGAGCTAAAATGAGCTTAAAAGCAATTTTTAGATTGATTTAGGAGTGTTAGGAATGATATTTTAAGAATGGTGATGAATTTGAGAGTAATGGTGAATTTAAGTAGTAATTAGTTTGAGTGGTGATTAGTTTGAGTGGTGATTAGTTTGAGTGGTGATTAGTTTGAGTGGTGACGGGTCATTGCAACGGCGTTATGGGCATGGAGACTTTCATGATGAGAGACTTTAATGGCAAATTGCTTGAGGTGAGTATCCTTAATATAAAAATCTTTTAAAATTCTTGCGGCATCTTCACAAAACATAAGGTTTTCAGCATTGATTCTAGCAAATTTTTGTTCATCTTCGCGTTTAACAGAAGTCTGAACACTGGTTTTAATGACTTCTTGAACACTAGTAATAATGTCTTCGATGATAAGAATGTCTGGAATAACCTTAAACGTTAAACTAATGTTGGCATAACTTCTTTGGGAATGCGGGACAGCAGAAATAATATTTTGGCGACTGAGCCAATCAATAAAAGCTGCTTTATCTAAAAGAACTTCTTTATCCAAGGATGCCTTTAATTGTTCATTGATAAATTGCTCAGAAAGGGCAGTAGAACACGGACAAGCACTAGAATAGGCAAGAACGAAATCAAGTCTAAATATAGCTGGTCTATCTAGATGTTTCTCAATGTGCATTGTAATAGGATAGTGCCTGATGCCACTCGTTTCACTAAGTAGTGCCTTTTGTTCTAATAAATAGTCAAATTTAATGGTTAGAAAGGCCGATGTACTAAGACCTTTTTGTGAAACAATGAGTTTGTCGACTATACGTTCCATCATTTTAGGAGACGTCCATTCTTCCTTAAGAGATTTGTATGTCACAGCATAAAGTCGTGACATATGAATGCCCTTAC
>CAXARH010000051.1:0-25663 GCA_963971285.1 Astropecten irregularis | reverse complement strand
TAGGATCATGATTCTTTCACCAAAGGTCAATGTTAGGCAAGGTCTTTCATATGTTTTACATTGCTTGACCACATGTGACCTCTACTTCCGGTCAAACAGGAAGTAGGTCCTCATTTAAAAGTGGTAAGAGCTATGATCATGATTCTTTCATCAAATGTAAATTTTAGGCAAGGTCTTTCATTTGTATTACATTTCTTGACCTCTGTGACCTCTACTTCCGGTCAAACAGGAATTGGCTCCTCATTTAAAAGGAATAAGAGCTAGGATTATGATTCTTTCACCTAAAGTCAATGTAGGACAAGGTCTTTCATTGTGACGCATTATTTGACCTCTGCGACCTCTACTTCCGGTCAAACTGCAAGTAGCTTCTGATTTAAAAGTGGTCAGAGCTTGGATTATGATTCTTTTGCTAAAAGTCAATATGTTAGCCAAAGTCTTTCTTTGTGACACAAATGTGACCAATTCACGTGAGTTTGAGATTAAAGGTGCACACTTCAAAGGTATAAAACATTAGATCATAATCAACTGTCTTTGTGTGTATAAGGTTATGAATTTTTTTTTTCAATAAAAGCAGAAACGGAAAAGTCTTGTGTTCTGTTTTCAACAGACACAATCTCTAGTTGGCTTTTTCGATTTCAATCGGAAAAGGTATTGTTTTTGTTCTGATTTTTTGGCTTTTTCGATTTTCAATCGGAAAAGGTATTGTTTTTGTTCTGATTTTTGGCTTTTTCGATTTCAATCGGAAAAGGTATTGTTTTTGTTCTGATTTTTTGGCTTTTTCGCGCAAGCGAAAAGCCTTTATTTCTGTTCTGTTTTTTTTTTTTTTTTCCACTTCCTCTTCTTGTCGCCAAAATTCCCATAGACAAAGCACAGGGGCATTCTGGACCCCACTTTGGTCACTTTTAAACAGCCGATTTTAACCAAACTTGGTCTGAAGGAAGTCCATATAGGGTAGTTGTCTCCCGAAACTTTTCGTCATTGTGACGTCATCAGGTGTCATGTGACAAGCAATTCAAATTTAATAATCAAAATCTTCAAAAATCAACAAAAAATCAACGGTTTGAGATATCAAGTTCATTCTTTCACCAATAATGATTGTTAGGCTGGGTCTTTCTTTGTGACACATTGCTTGACCTCTGTGACCTCTACTTCCGGTCAAACAGGAAGTAGCTCCTCATTTAAAAGTGGTAAGAGCTATGATCATGATTCTTTCACCAATAGACAATGTTAGGCAAGGTGTTTCATTTGTAAAACATTGCTTGACCTCTGTGACCTCTACTTCCGGTCAAACAGGAAGTAGCTCCTCATTTAAAAGAGGTAAGAGCTATGATCTTGATTCTTTCACCAATAGACAATGTTAGGCAAGGTCTTTCATTTGTGACAAAATGCTTGACCTCTGTGACCTCTACTTCCGGTCAAACAGGAAGTAGCTCCTCATTTAAAAGTGGTAAGAGCTATGATCATGATTCTTTCAACAAATATCAATGTTAGACAAGCTCTTTCTTTGTGAAACATTGTTTGACCTCTGTGACCTCTACTTCCGGTCAAATAGGAAGTAGCTCCTTATTTAAAAGTGGTAAGGGCTAGGATCATGATTCTTATGTCGAAAGTCGATGTTAGGCAAGGTCTTTCTTTGTGACACAAATAACGACCAATTCATGTGAGTTTATGATTAAAGGTGCACACTTCAAATGTATAAAAATAAGAACATTTTTTTCAATAAAAACGGAAACGGAAAAGCCTTGTGTTCTGTTTTCAATAGACACAATCTCTAGTATTTTTTTGAGTTTGTTCTGTGGCCCATAGACTTTGTACACAGATTTTTCTGCGCGGCACTTTGGTTACTTTAAAACAGCCGATCTTAACCAAACTTGGTCTGAATGAAGTCCATATAGGGTAGTTGTGCCCCGAAACTTTTCACCATCATGGCGTCAAAACTTAATTTTATATGATTTTAAAAAAATATTTTATAGCCCGTTCACTTTGTACACAGATTACGTGAACGTGGTCGTTGTACAAAACATAAAGCTCGATCAATGTCCCATACACTATGTACAGTGTACATGTAGGCCCAGGTACGCAATTCACTGTGCATATGTCCGATTGCGTGACACAAAACGTCGTTTACCACTTGCCATAGTTTGCACGTAATTCCTTTTATATATTATTAAATACCAGCACCAAATCTTAATCGAAATGCTATCGATGTAGGTTGCTCTGTACGTGAAAATATTGGTCATTAAATAAAACATACGATGTCAACAACATAAAATACAAGGCGCGTTCAGATGTTTGATTGCCTGAGTGGGTTATATATGCCGTTTTTTCATTTACTTCCTTATCATAGTTTCCAGCAAAGCAGCGTAAATGCTGGTTTTGACCCGTGTTTTGACCAGACAACCACGCACGCGCAGCAATCTACTTATACCGTTTTCAGTACGTAAGGTTGCACCCAAGTAAATAAACTCCCGTGGACAACAGTGATAAATCCTCAAACTTCAAAAATCATTAAAAAATATACAGAACTCTCACAGCTGTTCAAGTTGCACAGAAAAATGATGATGAACATGTAACCTTTCATTTTCTGTTCATTTTATGGTAGGGTGACCGTTGAATTTTGAGTTATACTCATTCTCAGCTGACCACCCCTAAAACAAGGTATGGATCACTCCAGTCAAAGAAGCCATTTTCACAAAAAAAAAACATCCCTCTGCAAAGCGGCTGAAATAGACCCACTTTCTCACCCAATTGCATCAAAAATGGTCACAAATGGAAGCCCAGAGACCGGGCAGGAGGTCCAGTGCCGTATTTCTTCAATCCTTCATTTTCATAGCTCTCACAACTCTCTTATTTCAAATATATTGAGTGCTTAATTTTTATTCATGAGCTCGGCGGACCCATTTGGCCACTACATGTATTTACTTGGCTGCACCCGTATTTTCCGAGCGCACGGTTTTGAATAACGCCCTCTTTTGATTAAAACGAGAAATCATTTCCCGAAGACGATATCATTTATTTGCTGAATCAAACAACATCAGCGATGTGTATTTAATTAGAGAAATATTCTATATCATATGCGGAAAAGCCATATGTGCTGTTTTCAACAGCCATAAACTCTAGTATTTTTTTTGAGTTTGTTCTGCGGCCCATAGACTTTGTACACAGATTTTTCTGCGCGGCACTTTGGTTACTTTAAAACAGCCGATCTTAACCAAACTTGGTCTGAATGAAGTCCATATAGGGTAGTTGTGCCCCGAAACTTTTCACCATCATGGCGTCAAAACTTGATTTTATATGATTTTTAAAAAATATTTTATAGCCCGTTCACTTTGTACACAGATTACGTGAACGTGGTCGTTGTACAAAACATAAAGCTCGATCAATGTCCCATACACTATGTACAGTGTACATGTAGGCCTACGTACGCAATTCACTGTTTGTAACATACAATGCACATGTCCGATTGCGTGATACAAAACGTCGTTTACACTTGCCATAGTTTGCACGTAATTCCTTTTATATCATTAAATACCAGCACCAAATCTTAATCGAAATGCTATCGATGTAGGTTGCTCTGTACGCGAAAATATTGGTCATTAAATAAAACATACGATTTAAACAACATAAATACAAGGCGCGATGAGATGTTTGATTGCCTGGATTATATATGCCGTTTTTTCATTTACTTCCTTATCATAGTTGCCAGCAAAGCAGCGTAAATGCTGATTTTGAGCCGTGTTTTGAACAGACAACCGCGCACGCGCAGCAATCTACTTATACCGTTTTCAGTACGTAAGGTTGCACCCAAGTAAATAAACTCCCGCGGACAACAGTGATAAATCCCCAAACTTCAAAAATCGTTAAAAAATATACAGAACTCTCACAGCTGTTCAAGTTGCACAGAAAAATGATGATGAACATGTAACCTTTCATTTTCTTTTCATTTTATGGTAGGGTGACGGTTGAATTTTTGATTTATACTCATTCTCAGCTGACCACCCCTAAAACAAGGTACGGATCACTCCAGTCAAAGAAGCCATTTTCAAAAAAAAATTATCCCTCTGCAAAGCGGCTGAAATAGACCCACTTTCTCACCCAATTGCATCAAAAATGGTCACAAATGGAAGCCCAGAGACCGGGCAGGAGGTCCAGTGCCATATTTCTTCAATCCTTCATTTTCATAGCTCTCACAACTCTCTTATTTCAAATAAATTGTGTGCTTAACTTTTATTCATGAGCTCGGCGGACCCATTTTGCCACTACATGTATTTACTTGGCTGCACCCGTAATGCAGGATTCACTTTTCCGAGCGCACGGTTTTGAATAACGCCCTCTTTTGATTAAAACGAGAAATCATTTCCCGAAGACGATATCATTCATTTGCTGAATCAAACAACATCAGCGATGTGTATTTAATTTGAGAAATATTTTATATCATATGCGGAAAAGCCATGTGTTCTGTTTTCAACAGACACAACCTCTAGTTTTTTCTTCTTCTTCTTCTTCTTGTCGTTTGAGTTACCATATACTTTTTCTGGATGGCACTTTGGCTACTATTAAACTGCCGATTTTAACCAAACTTGGTCTGAAGGAAGTCCATATAGGGTAGTTGTCTCCCGAAACTTTTCGTCATTGTGACGTCATCAGGTGTCATGTGACAAGCAATTCAAATTTAATAATCAAAATCTTCAAAAATCAACAAAAAATCAACGGTTTGAGATATTAAGTTCATTCTTTCACCAATAGTGATTGTTAGGCAGGGTCTTTCTTTGTGACACATTGCTTGACCTCTGTGACCTCTACTTCCGGTCAAACAGGCAGTAGCTCCTCATTTAAAAGTGGTAAGAGCTATGATCATGATTCTTTCACCAATAGACAATGTTAGGCAAGGTCTTTCATTTGTGACACAATGCTTGACCTCTGTGACCTCTACTTCCGGTCAAACAGGAAGTAGCTCCTCATTTAAAAGTGGAAAGAGCTGTGATCTTGATTCTTTCACCAATAGACAATGTTAGGCAAGGTCTTCCATTTGTGACACATTGCTTGACCTCTGTGACCTCTACTTCCGGTCAAACAGGAAGTAGCTCCTCATTTAAAAGTGGTAAGAGCTAGGATCATGAGTCTTTCACCAAATATCAATGTTAGGCAAGCTCTTTCTTTGTGACACATTGTTTGACCTCTGTGACCTCTACTTCCGGTCAAACAGGAAGTAGCTCCTAATTTAAAAGTGGTAAGAGCTATGATCATGATTCTTTCAACAAATATCAATGTTAGACAAGCTCTTTCTTTGTGAAACATTGTTTGACCTCTGTGACCTCTACTTCCGGTCAAATAGGAAGTAGCTCCTTATTTAAAAGTGGTAAGGGCTAGGATCATGATTCTTATGTCGAAAGTCGATGTTAGGCAAGGTCTTTCTTTGTGACACAAATAACGACCAATTCATGTGAGTTTATGATTAAAGGTGCACACTTCAAATGTATAAAAATAAGAACATTTTTTTCAATAAAAACGGAAACGGAAAAGCCTTGTGTTCTGTTTTCAATAGACACAATCTCTAGTATTTTTGTTGAGTTTGTTCTGTGGCCCATAGACTTTGTACACAGATTTTTCTGCGCGGCACTTTGGTTACTTTAAAACAGCCGATCTTAACCAAACTTGGTCTGAATGAAGTCCATATAGGGTAGTTGTGCCCCGAAACTTTTCACCATCATGGCGTCAAAACTTGATTTTATATGATTTTAAAAAAATATTTTATAGCCCGTTCACTTTGTACACAGATTACGTGAACGTGGTCGTTGTACAAAACATAAAGCTCGATCAATGTCCCATACACTATGTACAGTGTACATGTAGGCCCAGGTACGCAATTCACTGTGCATATGTCCGATTGCGTGACACAAAACGTCGTTTACCACTTGCCATAGTTTGCACGTAATTCCTTTTATATATTATTAAATACCAGCACCAAATCTTAATCGAAATGCTATCGATGTAGGTTGCTCTGTACGTGAAAATATTGGTCATTAAATAAAACATACGATGTCAACAACATAAAATACAAGGCGCGTTCAGATGTTTGATTGCCTGAGTGGGTTATATATGCCGTTTTTTCATTTACTTCCTTATCATAGTTTCCAGCAAAGCAGCGTAAATGCTGGTTTTGACCCGTGTTTTGACCAGACAACCACGCACGCGCAGCAATCTACTTATACCGTTTTCAGTACGTAAGGTTGCACCCAAGTAAATAAACTCCCGTGGACAACAGTGATAAATCCTCAAACTTCAAAAATCATTAAAAAATATACAGAACTCTCACAGCTGTTCAAGTTGCACAGAAAAATGATGATGAACATGTAACCTTTCATTTTCTGTTCATTTTATGGTAGGGTGACCGTTGAATTTTGAGTTATACTCATTCTCAGCTGACCACCCCTAAAACAAGGTATGGATCACTCCAGTCAAAGAAGCCATTTTCACAAAAAAAAAACATCCCTCTGCAAAGCGGCTGAAATAGACCCACTTTCTCACCCAATTGCATCAAAAATGGTCACAAATGGAAGCCCAGAGACCGGGCAGGAGGTCCAGTGCCGTATTTCTTCAATCCTTCATTTTCATAGCTCTCACAACTCTCTTATTTCAAATATATTGAGTGCTTAATTTTTATTCATGAGCTCGGCGGACCCATTTGGCCACTACATGTATTTACTTGGCTGCACCCGTATTTTCCGAGCGCACGGTTTTGAATAACGCCCTCTTTTGATTAAAACGAGAAATCATTTCCCGAAGACGATATCATTTATTTGCTGAATCAAACAACATCAGCGATGTGTATTTAATTAGAGAAATATTCTATATCATATGCGGAAAAGCCATATGTGCTGTTTTCAACAGCCATAAACTCTAGTATTTTTTTTGAGTTTGTTCTGCGGCCCATAGACTTTGTACACAGATTTTTCTGCGCGGCACTTTGGTTACTTTAAAACAGCCGATCTTAACCAAACTTGGTCTGAATGAAGTCCATATAGGGTAGTTGTGCCCCGAAACTTTTCACCATCATGGCGTCAAAACTTGATTTTATATGATTTTTAAAAAATATTTTATAGCCCGTTCACTTTGTACACAGATTACGTGAACGTGGTCGTTGTACAAAACATAAAGCTCGATCAATGTCCCATACACTATGTACAGTGTACATGTAGGCCTACGTACGCAATTCACTGTTTGTAACATACAATGCACATGTCCGATTGCGTGATACAAAACGTCGTTTACACTTGCCATAGTTTGCACGTAATTCCTTTTATATCATTAAATACCAGCACCAAATCTTAATCGAAATGCTATCGATGTAGGTTGCTCTGTACGCGAAAATATTGGTCATTAAATAAAACATACGATTTAAACAACATAAATACAAGGCGCGATGAGATGTTTGATTGCCTGGATTATATATGCCGTTTTTTCATTTACTTCCTTATCATAGTTGCCAGCAAAGCAGCGTAAATGCTGATTTTGAGCCGTGTTTTGAACAGACAACCGCGCACGCGCAGCAATCTACTTATACCGTTTTCAGTACGTAAGGTTGCACCCAAGTAAATAAACTCCCGCGGACAACAGTGATAAATCCCCAAACTTCAAAAATCGTTAAAAAATATACAGAACTCTCACAGCTGTTCAAGTTGCACAGAAAAATGATGATGAACATGTAACCTTTCATTTTCTTTTCATTTTATGGTAGGGTGACGGTTGAATTTTTGATTTATACTCATTCTCAGCTGACCACCCCTAAAACAAGGTACGGATCACTCCAGTCAAAGAAGCCATTTTCAAAAAAAAATTATCCCTCTGCAAAGCGGCTGAAATAGACCCACTTTCTCACCCAATTGCATCAAAAATGGTCACAAATGGAAGCCCAGAGACCGGGCAGGAGGTCCAGTGCCATATTTCTTCAATCCTTCATTTTCATAGCTCTCACAACTCTCTTATTTCAAATAAATTGTGTGCCCAACTTTTATTCATGAGCTCGGCGGACCCATTTTGCCACTACATGTATTTACTTGGCTGCACCCGTAATGCAGGATTCACTTTTCCGAGCGCACGGTTTTGAATAACGCCCTCTTTTGATTAAAACGAGAAATCATTTCCCGAAGACGATATCATTCATTTGCTGAATCAAACAACATCAGCGATGTGTATTTAATTTGAGAAATATTTTATATCATATGCGGAAAAGCCATGTGTTCTGTTTTCAACAGACACAACCTCTAGTTTTTTCTTCTTCTTCTTCTTCTTGTCGTTTGAGTTACCATATACTTTTTCTGGATGGCACTTTGGCTACTATTAAACTGCCGATTTTAACCAAACTTGGTCTGAAGGAAGTCCATATAGGGTAGTTGTCTCCCGAAACTTTTCGTCATTGTGACGTCATCAGGTGTCATGTGACAAGCAATTCAAATTTTATAATCAAAATCTTCAAAAATCAACAAAAAATCAACGGTTTGAGATATTAAGTTCATTCTTTCACCAATAGTGATTGTTAGGCAGGGTCTTTCTTTGTGACACATTGCTTGACCTCTGTGACCTCTACTTCCGGTCAAACAGGCAGTAGCTCCTCATTTAAAAGTGGTAAGAGCTATGATCATGATTCTTTCACCAATAGACAATGTTAGGCAAGGTCTTTCATTTGTGACACAATGCTTGACCTCTGTGACCTCTACTTCCGGTCAAACAGGAAGTAGCTCCTCATTTAAAAGTGGAAAGAGCTGTGATCTTGATTCTTTCACCAATAGACAATGTTAGGCAAGGTCTTCCATTTGTGACACATTGCTTGACCTCTGTGACCTCTACTTCCGGTCAAACAGGAAGTAGCTCCTCATTTAAAAGTGGTAAGAGCTAGGATCATGAGTCTTTCACCAAATATCAATGTTAGGCAAGCTCTTTCTTTGTGACACATTGTTTGACCTCTGTGACCTCTACTTCCGGTCAAACAGGAAGTAGCTCCTAATTTAAAAGTGGTAAGGGCTAGGATCATGATTCTTTTGTCGAAAGTCGATGTTAGGCAAGGTCTTTCTTTGTGGCACAAATACGACCAATTCATGTGAGTTTATGATTAAAGGTGCACACTTCAAATGTATAAAACATAAGATCATAATCAACTGTCTTTTTGTGTGTATAAGGTTATGACAATTTTTTCAATAAAAACGGAAACGGAAAAGCCTTGTGTTCTGTTTTCAACAGACACAATCTCTAGTATTGTATTTGAGTTTGTTCTGTGGCCCATAGACTTTGTACACGTTTTTTTCTGCACCCCACTTTGTTGATTTTTAAACATCCGACCTTAACCAAACTTGGTCTGAAGGAAGTCCATATAGGGTAGTTGTCTCCCGAAACTTTTCGTCATCATGACGTGAACGATTGATTTTATATGATTTTTTATATATTTCTGAAACTAGCCCGTTAACTTTGTACACAGATTACGTGAAAATATGGTCATGTACAAAACATATGATGCTCAATTCCCCATACACTATGTACACTGTACGTACGTAATTCATTTCACTGTGTATGCCATAGGGGCCTACATGTAATGTCCGAGCGCGTGACTCAAAACTTCGTTTACATCTTGCCATACACATTTTGCACGTTAGTCTTTTTATATTATCATTAAATACCAGAACATAATCTTAATGGAAATGCTATTGATGTAGATTGCTCTGTACGTGAAAATATTGGTCAAAGTAAAACATACGATTTAAACAACACAAATGCAAGGCGTGAACAAACGGTTGATTGCCTGGATTATATATGCCGTATTTTCAATCACTTCCTTATCATAGTTGCCAGCAAACAGCATAAATGTGACCCAATGGAGCCAAATGAGGAATGTTCCCCAAAAGTCAATTCCGTGTAATTGACGTCCAAAGTTGCCGAATCGCAAAAAATGACTCCAGAATCAATTTTTGTTTTCTTGTATTGTTGGATTGGTAAAGTATCAAAGATTCACTGCATTCATAATTATTACGAAAAAAGTTAAGGAAAATGAGTAAAAAGGAGGTTTTCCAGAACGTGTTTGAAGAGTGTTTCTGTCATCTTTTACAAAATCTGAGGAAAATATCTCAAAATCTGACCAAGTTCACTGCGCGAATTCGTGCTGATCTGTTGATGTCTGCACGGTGTGTATGGTACCATTCAATTGAGCATTGACTCCTCTTTCTATAAATAGCAATGACATCATCCTCAGAAACCCCGTTATTCCATATCAATCCATTGAAGTTTGTAAACAAAACACCGTGTGCAAAGCGAAAACACTGTCTAGTTCGCGACTAGGGCCGCGTCATTCAAATTCATCTCCCTGATTGGACCCAAGCGCGTACTGTTTACTTAGATACGTGATGTAGCACAGCACTCAGCCAATCACTGTGCGCGTAGCGCGCCACAGTCGCTAAGCGACATTCGTTCTGTGTGTACACACAGTATCCACATGTACATGTACTGTATACGGTGCAGTACTAGTACTACTAGTGCAGTAAGCCATAGGCCAGTACAGTGTACATGTACACGACAGAAAACAGTGCTTATAAACATTGCAATGGCCGGCAGCGGTGTTTGTTGCGTGGAATACAGTTCATATTTTTAAGATTAGCCTGATTGTTTTACCGAAACTCGGCAATTACCAAACGCAAAATTGGGTTCCGTAATTGCCATTCTTATTTGTGTGTTTTTGTCAAATTGTCACGGGTAGTTTTGGCTTGTAAAACCGAAGGAAGTTCATTACCACTCGTTGATATGGTAAATCTCTGCAACGGTAGGCCAGTAATAATGTTAAAATACAATTCCCACGCTAAAACCAACAACTGGCCTATACTTGAAGTGGATGCTTTCTGACACAGTTGGGAGCTAAATGGAGACGAACATTTCATATTCTACCTTCAACTGCCTGAGGAAATACTGGAGCCATTGGGTTGACCGAGGAAATACAGTGGGCCCAATTTAAAATCTTGTGACTCAGTTGAAACAGTGAGAAACTGGGAACATCATCGTTCATTGTTGGTAAAAAACAATGCTGTTATTCATAGTAGTAATGCCAGATTTATACATGTTTACGTATACTTCTTTTTCCAAATAGTAACAGGATTAATTTTAAGACAAAATGAAAGTCATTTTTATCTTGGAAGGAAACAAAATTTCACAGTCACAAACCCCTCAATGTTGATCCAGTATTAGTGCACAAACAACGTACACAAACATGTTCTGTACATAGGCATACAGCCTGCGCTCTGCCGGTCACTGATTGCGACGTGCGCGATGTGTGTAAACTTTGAAGCCGTTTTTTTCGAAAAGTAATTTCCGAGTCTGAGCACCGCTGCGTTCTCTTTATCGGGTCATAACTTTGGAATGGAATAAGATATGAAAATAATTTTGGTATCATTGGAAAGCCCATGGATTACTCCTTCTAGTAGAGTATATAACTCAAAAAGTCAAATCTGGGGAACAGTCCTCATTACGCTGCATTGGGTCACAAATGCTGTTATGACAAGACAACCACGCACGCGCAGCAATCTATTCATACCGTTTTCAGTAATGCATGAATCATATCAGTGTTCCCGAGCGCACGGTTTTGAACGGCGCCCTCTTTTGATTAAAACGAGAATCTGCGGTGGTGGTGCCAGTATATAATTTTGCACACCGCCAATCATCTTTTATCTTAAATCTGAGAAGACGGAAAGTCTTTGAAAAAGTTTGAATATTAAATACCAGCACCGCCATCTTAATAGGAATGTTATCGACATTTTATGGGTCGTGTTAAGCTTATACATATGTGCAACTTAATACTTGTGAATGGAAAAACTGCAATTATCCATAGACTTTGTCTTTTTGCACGTGGCAATTTAGCGTTTTACATATAAACAAATTAAAGTCACGTCCTCTCCCATAGACTTTGTAAACATCTTGTTCTCTACGTGCAATCAGTTTAAGACTGAAGTTCAGTACATGGAAGCAAAATATGTTTCATGTCATCGTGTTCTCGAAATAATTTTGTATTCTCATTTGGCAAAGACGATAACATTAATTTTAGAATACTGAAAATGATTTTGTATTCGGTAATGATTTTGTATTCGCAATTGGTTTAGTATTCGCATCATGATGTCATCGTATGTCCATTCCAATGACAATGTCATCGATTAGGGGCTCCATAAACCCTTTCAACTAAATGGTTAAAACTAATTAAGTTTTCTCAATTGAAACCATAATTATGTCTTAATCAAACAAAATCATTGTTGCGTTTTAATTTGAGAAATATTTTATATCATATGCGGAAAAGCCATGTGTTCTGTTTTCAACAGACACAACCTCAAGTTTTTTTTAGCTGTTTCGCATGCAGCGGAACAGCTTTTGTTTTCCTTATTTTGTTTTTCTTATTTTTTTTTTTTATTTTTTTTTTAGCTTTTCCGCATAGTTGCGGAAAAGCTATACTGTTTGTTCAAATTTTTTTTTTTTTCTTCTTCTTCTTCTTCTTCTTTTTCTTCTTTTTTTCCCCACAGCCCATAGACTTTGCACACGTTTCATTCTACGGGACTTTTTTGCCATTAAACTTTTATACACATAGTTCAAAGTTTGTATAGGCATAGTACATATAGCATAGATGTGTCCGCGTGAATTACGTCATGATGACGTCATCAGGTGTCATGTGACAAGCTATTTGAATTTAATAATAAAAATCTTTAAAAATCAACAAAAAATAAACCGTTTTAGATATTAAGTTCATTCTTTCACCAAATATCAATGTTAGGCTAGGTCTTTCTTTGTGACACATTGCTTGACCTCTGTGACCTCTACTTCCGGTCAAACAGGAAGTAGCTCCTCATTTAAAAGTGGTAAGAGCTAGGATCTTGATTCTTTCACCAAATATCAATGTTAGGCAAGGTCTTTCTTTGTGACATATTGCTTGACCTCTGTGACCTCTACTTCCGGTCAAACAGGAAGTAGCTCCTCATTTAAAAGTGGTAAGAGCTAGGATCATGATTCTTTCACCAAATATCAATGTTAGGCAAGGTTTTTCTTTGTGACACATTGCTTGACCTCTGTGACCTCTTCTTCCGGTCAAACAGGAAGTAGCTCCTCATTTAAAAGTGGTAAGAGCTGGATCATGAATCTTTCACCAAATATCAATGTTAGGCAAGGTCTTTCTTTGTGACATATTGTTTGACCTCTGTGACCTATACTTCCGGTCAAACAGGAAGTAGCCCCTAATTTAAAAGTGGTAAGAGCTAGGATGGTGATTGTTTCAATGTTAGGCAAGGTCTTACTTTGTGACACATACACATTAGATCTAAGTTGCATGGATTCATTAATTAATTTAAAAACATGGAGCGGAAAAGCTCTATGCTCTGTTGCAGACAGACATAGAATCTCTAGTTTTTCTTTTTGGCTTTTTCGCGCAAGCGAAAAGCCTTTGTTTTTGTTCTGTTTTTTTTTTTTGGCTTTTTCGATTTCAATCGGAAAAGGTATTGTTTTTGTTCTGATTTTTTTTCTTTTTTCTTCTTCTTCTTGTCGTTTGAGTTACCATAGACTTTTTCTACACGGCACTTTTGCTACTTTTAAATTGCCGATTTTAACCAAACTTGGTCTGAAGGAAGTCCATATAGGGTAGTTGTGTCCCGAAACTTTTCGTCATCATGACGTCATCAGGTGTCATGTGACAAGCAATTTGAATTTAAAAATCAAAATCTTTATAAATCAACAAAAAATCAACGGTTTGAGATATTAAGTTGATTCTTTCACCAAAAGTGATTGTTAGGCAGGGTCTTTCTTTGTGACACATTACTTGACCTCTGTGACCTCTACTTCCGGTCAAACAGGAAGTAGCTCCTCATTTAAAAGTGGTAAGAGCTATGATCATGATTCTTTCACCAATAGACAATGTTAGGCAGGGTCTTTCAATTGTGACACATTGCTTGACCTCTGTGACCTCTACTTCCGGTCAAACAGGAAGTAGCTCCTCATTTAAAAGTGGTAAGAGCTATGATCATGATCCTTTCACCGAAAGTCAATGTAAGGGAAGGTCTTTCATTGTGACACAATATTTGACCTCTGTGACCTCTACTTCCGGTCAAACAGGATGTAGCTCCTCATTTAAAAGTGGTAAGAGCTATGATCATGATTCTTTTACCAATAGACAATGTTAGGCAAGGTCTTTCAATTGTGACGCATTGCTTGACCTCTGTGACCTCTACTTCCGGTCAAACAGGATGTAGCTCCTCATTTAAAAGTGGTAAGAGCTATGATCATGATTCTTTTACCAATAGACAATGTTAGGCAAGGTCTTTCAATTGTGACGCATTGCTTGACCTCTGTGACCTCTACTTCCGGTCAAACAGGAAGTAGCTCATCATTTAAAAGTGGTTAGAGCTATGATCATGATTGTTTCACCAATAGACAATGTTAGGCAAGGTCTTTCAAAGGTATAAAACATAAGAACATAATCAACTGTCTTTGTGTGTATGTGGTTATGACAATTTTTTTCAATAAAAGCGGAAACGGAAAAGCCTTGTATTCTGTTTTCAACAGATACAATCTCTAGTATTTTTTTTTAGTTTGTTCTGTGGCCCATAGACTTTGTACACAGATTTTTCTGCGCGGCACTTTGGTTACTTTAAAACAGCCGATCTTAACCAAACTTGGTCTGAATGAAGTCCATATAGGGTAGTTGTGCCCCGAAACTTTTCACCATCATGACGTCAAAACTTGATTTTATATGATTTTTTAAAAATATTTTATAGCCCGTTCACTTTGTACACAGATTACGTGAACGTGGTCGTTGTACAAAACATAAAGCTCGATCAATTTCTCATGCACTATGTACAGTGTACATGTAGGCCTACGTACGCAATTCACTGTGTATAACATACAATGCACATGTCCGATTCCGTGACACAAAACGTCGTTTACACTTGCCATAGTTTGCACGTAATTCCTTTTATATATCATTAAATACCAGCACCAAATCTTAATCGAAATTATAGTCGATGTAGGTTGCTCTGTACGTGAAAATATTGGTCATTAAATAAAACATACGATTTAAACAACATAAATACAAGGCGCGTCCAGATGTTTGATTGCCTGGATTATATATGCCGTTTTTTTATTTACTTCCTTATCATAGTTGCCAGCAAAGATGCGTAAATGCTGATTTGGACCCGTGTTTTGACCAGACAACCACGCACGCGCAGCAATCTACTTATACCGTTTTCAGTACGTAAGGTTGCACCCAAGTAAATAAACTCCCGTGGACAACAGTGATAAATCCCCAAACTTCAAAAATCGTTAAAAAATATACAGAACTCTCACAGCTTTTCAAGTTGCACAGAAAAATGATGATGAACATGTAACCTTTCATTTTCTTTTCATTTTATGGTAGGGTGACGGTTGAATTTTTGAGTTATACTCATTCTCAGCTGACCACCCCTAAAACAAGGTACGGATCACTCCAGTCAAAGGAGCCATTAAAAAAAAAACATCCCTCTGCAAAGCGGCTGAAATAGACCCACTTTCTCACCCAATTGCATCAAAAATGGTCACAAATGGAAGCCCAGAGACCAGGCAGGAGGTCCAGTGCCGTATTTCTTCAATCCTTCATTTTCATAGCTCTCACAACTCTCTTATTTCAAATATATTGAGTGCTTAACTTTTATTCATGAGCTCGGCGGACCCATTTTGCCACTACATGTATTTTAAATACTTGGCTGCACCCGTAATGCAGGATTCAGTTTTCCGAGCGCACGGTTTTGAATAACGCCCTCTTTTGATTAAAACGTGAAATCATTTCCCGAAGACGATATCATTTATTTGCTGAATCAAACAACATCAGCGATGTGTATTTAATTTGAGAAATATTTTATATCATATGCGGAAAAGCCATGTGTTCTGTTTTCAACAGACACAACCTCTAGTTTCTTCTTCTTCGTCTTCTTCCTTCAAAAATCCCATAGACTTAACACAGGGGTTTTCTGGACCCCACTTTGGTCACTTTGAATCAATCGATCTAAACCAAACTTGGTCTGAAGGAAGTCCTTATAGGGTAGTTGTCTCCCGAAACTTTTCGTCATCATGACGTCATCGAGTGTCACGTGACAATGCCTTAAAGGGGCAAATTTTCATACATCAATTATAAACGAACCCTAGGCCTGATTGGGTTGAAACTTTGTATGTATCTAAGTCGGGAAGTGTTAAAACGAAAAATTACAATAACGTCATCATGACATCATCGTGTGTCACGTGACAACGTCTTAAATGGGCAAACTTCACACATCAATAAAAACGAACCCTAGGTCCGATTGGGTTGAAACTTGGTATGTGTCTAAGTCGGGAAGTGTTATATCGGAAACTTGCAATGACTTCATTGTGACGTCATCGAGTGTCACGTGAGAACGCCTTAAAGGAACAAACTTTACAAATCATTAATAAATTAACCCTAGGTGCAATTGGGTTGAAACTTGGTATGTATCTTAGTCGGGAAGAGTTTATATTTTTGTTAAAAGGCCCTATGTAAAAATTGTGTGTCACGTGACAGGGATTTAAAGGGGCAAACTTTATATGCCAATTAAGAATTAACAAACCCTAGAAGAAGCTCCTTATTTAAAAAGTAGTAAGAATGAGAATCAAAATTTCTGAAGTAGCATCATATTAAAAAGGCTTTTTATAACATATGCGGAAAAGCCTTATGTGCTGTTTCTAACAGCCATAAACTCTAGTTTCTTCTTCTTCTTCTTCTTGTCGTTTGAGTTACCATAGACTTTTTCTGGATGGCACTTTGGCTACTTTTAAATTGCCAATTTTAATCAAACTTGGTCTGAAGGAAGTCCATATAGGGTAGTTGTCTCCCGAAACTTTTCTTCATTGTGACGTCACCATGTGTCATGTGACAAGCAATTCAAATTAAATAATCAAAATCTTCAAAAATCAACAAAAAATCAACGGTTTGAGATATTAAGTTCATTCTTTCACCAATAGTGATTTTTAGGCAGGGTCTTTCTTTGTGACACATTACTTGACCTCTGTGACCCCTACTTCCGGTCAAACAGGAAGTAGCTCCTCATTTAAAAGTGGTAAGAGCTATGATCATGATTCTTTCACCAATAGACAATGTTAGGCAAGGTCTTTCATTTGTGACACAATGCTTGACCTCTGTGACCTCTACTTCCGGTCAAACAGGAAGTAGCTCCTCATTTAAAAGTGGTAAGAGCTATGATCATGATTCTTTCACCAATAGACAATGTTAGGCAAGGTCTTTCATTTGTGACACATTGCTTGACCTCTGTGACCTCTACTTCCGGTCAAACAGGAAGTAGCTCCTCATTTAAAAGTGGTAAGAGCTATGATCATGATTCTTTCACCAATAGACAATGTTAGGCAAGGTCTTTCAATTGTGACACATAGCTTGACCTCTGTGACCTCTACTTCCGGTCAAACAGGAAGTAGCTCCTCATTTAAAAGTGGTAAGAGCTATGATCATGATTCTTTCACCAATATACAATGTTAGGCAAGGTCTTTCAATTGTGACACATAGCTTGACCTCTGTGACCTCTACTTCCGGTCAAACAGGAAGTAGCTCCTCATTCAAAAGTGTTAAGAGCTATGATCATGATTCTTTCACCAATAGACAATGTTAGGCAGGGTCTTTCAATTGTGACACATTGCTTGACCTCTGTGACCTCTACTTCCGGTCAAACAGGAAGTAGCTCCTCATTTAAAAGTGGTAAGAGCTATGATCATGATTCTTTCACCAATAGACAATATTAGGCAATGTCTTTCATTTGTGTTACACATTGCTTGATCTTTATGACCTCTACTTCCGGTCAAACAGGAAGTAGCTTCTCATTTAAAAGTGGTAGGAGCTATGATCATGATTCTTTCACCAATAGACATTATTAGGCAATGTCTTTCATTTGTGATACATTGCTTGACCTCTGTGACCTTTACTTCCGGTCAAACAGAAAGTAGCTCCTCATTTAAAAGTGATAAGAGCTATGATCATGAATTTTTCACCAAAAGTGAATGTTAGGCAAGGTCTTTCTGTGTGATACATTGACGCCTGTGACCTACTTCCGGTCAAAGAGGAAGTAGCGGCTCATTTAAAAGTGGTAATTGAGTTATCATGATTCTTTCACCAAAGGTCAATGTTAGGCAAGATCTTTCATTTGTTTTATATTGCTTGACCTCTGGGACCTCTACTTCCGGTCAAACAGGAAGTAGCTCATCATGTTATTTAAAAGTGGTAATAGCTTTGATCATGATTCTTTCACCAAAAGACACAAACATGACCAAGTATATTAAAAGTAGGCTTAATATCTTAATTGAATTGCTTTTAATAAATCTTAAGCATTATACAACATACATTGTAGATGGATTCTGTAAAGATTAAAATACCTTGATGTCATGTTCACGTGTATTGTTTGTATAATTGTTTGTAAAATTGCAATGACGTCATCATGACGTCATTCCTTGATTTTTTATGATTTATTGAAATTTTGGGTCATTAAAGTTCTTTTAACGATATCTTGTAAACGAAACAAGATATCTTTGAATTTCTTTTTGATAATTCTTCAGCATACCGTATAGACAGAAATATGACCAAGTCACGTGAGTGTATGATTAAAGGTGCATACTTCAAAAGTATAAAACTTAAGATCTTAATCAAAAATGTCTTTGTGTGTATAAGGTTATGTTGATTTTTCTATAAAACGGAAAAGCCTTGTGTTCTGTTTTTAACAGACACAATTTCTAGTTTTTTTTTCTTCTTCTTCTTGTCGTTTGAGTTACCATAGACTTTGTCTAGATGGCACTTTGGCTACTTTTAAATTGCCGATTTTAACCAAACTTGGTCTGAAGGAAGTCCATATAGAGTACTTGTGTCCCGAAACTTTTCGTCATCATGACGTCATCAGGTGTCATGTGACAAGCAATTTGAATTTAAAAATCAAAATCTTTATAAATCAACAAAAAATCAACGGTTTGAGATATTAAGTTGATTCTTTCACCAAAAGTGATTGTTAGGCAGGGTCTTTCTTTGTGACACATTACTTGACCTCTGTGACCTCTACTTCCGGTCAAACAGGAAGTAGCTCCTCATTTAAAAGTGGTAAGAGCTATGATCATGATTCTTTCACCAATAGACAATGTTAGGCAGGGTCTTTCAATTGTGACACATTGCTTGACCTCTGTGACCTCTACTTCCGGTCAAACAGGAAGTAGCTCCTCATTTAAAAGTGGTAAGAGCTATGATCATGATCCTTTCACCGAAAGTCAATGTAAGGGAAGGTCTTTCATTGTGACACAATATTTGACCTCTGTGACCTCTACTTCCGGTCAAACAGGAAGTAGCTCCTCATTTAAAAGTGGTAAGAGCTAGGATCATGATTCTTTCACCAAAAGTGAATGTTAGGCAAGGTCTTTCATTTGTGACACATTGCTTGACCTCTGTGACCTCTACTTCTGGTCAAACAGGAAGTAGCTCCTCATTTAAAAGTGGTAAGAGCTATAATCATGATTCTTTCACCAATAGACAATGTTAGGCAAGGTCTTTCATTTGTGACACATTGCTTGACCCCTGTGACCTCTACTTCCGGTCAAACAGGAAGTAGCTCCTCATTTAAAAGTGGTAAGAGCTATGATCATGATTCTTTCACCAATAGACAATGTTAGGCAATGTCTTTCATTTGTTACAAATTGATTGACCTCTGTGACCTCTACTTCCGGTCAAACAGGAAGTAGCTCCTCATTTAAAAGTGGTAAGAGCTAGGATCATGAGTCTTTCACCAAATATCAATGTTAGGCAAGCTCTTTCTTTGTGACACATTGTTTGACCTCTGTGACCTCTACTTCCGGTCAAACAGGAAGTAGCTCCTCATTTAAAAGTGGTAAGAGCTAGGATCATGAGTCTTTCACCAAATATCAATGTTAGGCAAGCTCTTTCTTTGTGACACATTGTTTGACCTCTGTGACCTCTACTTCCGGTCAAACAGGAAGTAGCTCCTCATTTTAAAGTGGTAAGGGCTAGGATCATGATTCTTTTGTCGAAAGTCGATGTTAGGCAAGGTCTTTCTTTGTGGCAGAAATACGACCAATTCACGTGAGTTTATGATTAAAGGTGCACACTTCAAATGTATAAAACATAAGATCATAATCAACTTTCTTTTTGTGTGTATAAGGTTTTGAAAATGTTTTAATATCATAACACGGAAAAGCCATGTGTTCTGTTTTCAACAGACACAATCTCTAGTATTTTTTTTGAGTTTGTTCTGCGGCCCATAGACTTTGTACACAGATTTTTGTCCGCGGCACTTTGGTCACTTTGAAACAGCCGATCTTAACCAAACTTGGTCTGAATGAAGTCCATATAGGGTAGTTGTTCCCCGAAACTTTTCGTCATCATGACGTCAAAACTTGATTTTATATGATTTTTTTAATTATCAAACTAGCCCGTTCACTTTGTACACAGATTACGTGAACATGGTCGTTGTACTAAACATAAAGCTCGATCAATTTCCCATACACTATGTACAGTGTACATGTATGCCTACGTACGCAATTCACTGTGTGTAACATACAATGCACATGTCCGATTGCGTGACACAAAACGTCGTTTACAACTTGCCATAGTTTGCACGTAATTTCTTTTATATATCATTAAATACCAGCACCAAATCTTAATCGAAATGCTATCGATGTAGGTTGCTCTGTACGCGAAAATATTGGTCATTTAAAAAAAACATACGATTAAAACAACATAAATACAAGGCGCGTTCAGATGTTTGATTGCCTGGATTATATATGCCGTTTTTTCATTTACTTCCTTATCATAGTTGCCAGCAATGCAGCGTAAATGCTGATTTTGAGCCGTGTTTTGACCAGACAACCACGCACGCGCAGCAATCTACTTATACCGTTTTCAGTACGTAAGGTTGCACCCAAGTAAATAAACTCCCGTAGACAACAGTGATAAATCATCAAACTTCAAAAATCGTTAAAAAATATACAGAACTCTCACAGCTGTTCAAGTTGCACAGAAGAATGATGATGAACATGTAACCTTTCATTTTCTTTTTATTTTATGGTAGGGTGACCGTTGAATTTTTGAGTTATACTCATTCTCAGCTGACCACCCCTAAAACAAGGTACGGATCACTCCAGTCAAAGAAGCCATTTAAAAAAAAAAAACATCCCTCTGCAAAGCGGCTGAAATAGACCCACTTTCACACCCAATTGCATCAAAAATGGTCACAAATGGAAGCCCAGACACCAGGCAGGAGGTCCAGTGCCGTATTTCTTCAATCCTTCATTTTCATAGCTCTCACAACTCTCTTATTTCAAATATATTGAGTGCTTAACTTTTATTCATGAGCTCGGCCGGCGGACCCATTTTGCCACTACATGTATTTACTTGGCTGCACCCGTAATGCAGGATTCAGTTTTCCGAGCGCACGGTTTTGAATAACGCCCTCTTTTGATTAAAACGAGAAATCATTTCCCGAAGACGATATCATTTATTTGCTGAATCAAACAACATCAGCGATGTGTATTTAATTTGAGAAATATTTTATATCATATGCGGAAAAGCCATGTGTTCTGTTTTCAACAGACACAACCTCTAGTTGGCTTTTCCGTGTTCAACGGAAAAGGTATTGTTTTTGTTCTGATTTTTTTTTTACTTTCTTCTTCTTCTTCTTCTTCTTCTTCTTCTTGTCGTTGGAATTCCTATAGACAAAGCACAGGGGCATTCTCGGTGGCACTTTAGCCACTTTTAAATTGCCGATTTTAACCAAACTTGGTGAAAACAAAGTCCCCATAGGGTAGTTGTGTCCCGAAACTTTTCGTCATCATGACGTCATCAGGTGTCACGTGACAGTGTCTTAAAGGGGCAAACTTCAGACATCAATTATGAACGAACCCTAAGTCCGATTGAGTTGAAACTTGGTATGTATCTAAGTCGGGAAGTGTTATATCGAAAAATTGCAATGACGTCATCGTGACGTCATTCCCTGATTTTTTATGATTTATTGAAATTTTGGGTCATTAAAGTTCTTTTAACGATATCTAGTAAACGAAACAAGATATCTTTGAATTTCTTTTTGATAATTCTTCAGCATACACCATAGATGAACACTGCATAGACAAATATTCTGTGACGTCATCATGACGTCATAAAAAATGCGATTTTTATAACGCATAGCAGGAACGGCCGATCGCCTTGAAAATTGGTAGGTTGGTAAAGTGGAGGTTCGGGGTCGTAATTATGAAGTTACGTCAAGACAGCTTCATTTTTTAATATTTTATGATTTTTTTTAATATTGTTCACGCTAGCCCATTGACTTGTACGTAAAAATATTGGTCATTAAATGCAAGGCGCGGGCATTTGGTTGATTGCCTGTGTAATATATGCCGTATTTATTTTCATTTCCTTATCATAGTTGCCAGCGTAAATACTGTTTTGACAAGACAACTACGCATGCGTAATAATCTACCTTTCAAGTAATGCATGAATCGAGCACACGGTTTTGAATGGCGCCCTCTTTGGATTAAATCAAGAAACTGCGGTGGTGTCAGTATGTTATTTGAAAATCAACAAAAAATCAACGGTTTGAGATATTAAGTTGATTCTTTCACCAAATGTGATTGTTAGGCAAGGTCTTTCTTTGTGATACATTGCTTGACCTCTGTGACCTCTACTTCCGGTCAAGCAGGAAGTAGGTTCTCATTTAAAAGTGGTAAAAGCTATGATCATAATTCTTTCACCAAAAGTGAATGTTAGGCAAGGTCTTTCTGTGTGACATATTGGTTGACCCCTGTGACCTCTACTTCTGGTCAAACAGGAAGTAGCGCCTTATTTGAAAGTGCTAACAGCTATGATCATGATTCTTTCACCAAAAGTCAATGTTAGGCAAGGTCCTGCATTTGTATTACATAGCTTGACCCCTGTGACCTCTACTTCCGGTCAAACAGGAAGTAGGTCTTCATTTAAAAGTGTTAAGAGCTTTGACCATGATTCGTTCACCAAAGGTCAATGTTAGGCAAGGTCTTTCATTTGTGTAACATTGCTTGACCTTTGTGACCTCTACCTCTGGTCAAGCAGGAAGTGGCTTATCATTTAAAAGTGGAAAGAGCTATGATCATGATTCTTTAACCAAAAGTGAATGTTAGGCAGGGTCTTTATTTGTGACACATTGCTTGACCTGTGTGACCTCTACTTCCGGTCAAACAGGAAGTAGCTCCTCATCTAAAAGTGGTAAGAGCTATGATCATGATTCTTCCACCAAAAGTCAATGTTAGGCAAGGTCTTTCTTTGTGACACAATTCTTATTGACAAGCAATTTGTTTCCTTAACCCTGCAACAAATGGGTAAAATTTTTAGTTTTCTACATTGAAATATGGATACTTTTAAATATGCGGAAAAGCCATGTGTTCTGTTTTCAACAGACACAACCTCTAGTTTCTTCTTCTTTTTCTTGTCGTTTGAGTTACCATAGACTTTTGTCCGCGGCACTTTGGTCATTTTTAAACAGCCGATTTTGACCAAACTTGGTTTGAAGGAAGTCCATATAGGGTAGTTGTGCACCGAAACTTTTCATCATTATGACGTCATCAGGTGTCATGTGACAAGAGATTTGAATTTAATAATCAAAATCTTTAAAAATCAACAAAAAATCAACGGTTTGAGATATTAAGTTGATTCTTTCACCAAAAGTGATTGTTAGGCAGGGTCTTTCTTGTTGACACATAACTTGACCTCTGGGACCTCTACTTCCGGTCAAACAGGAAGTAGCTCCTCATTTAAAAGTGGTAAGAGCTATGATCATGATTCTTTCACCAATAGACAATGTTAGGCAATGTCTTCCATTGTGACACATTACTTTACCTCTGTGACCTCTACTTCCGGTCAAACAGGAAGTAGCTCCTCATTTAAAAGTGGTAAGAGCTATGATCATGATTTTCTCACCAATAGACAATGTTAGGCAAGGTCTTTCATTTGTGTTACATTGCTTGACCTCTGTGACCTCTACCTCCGGTCAAACAGGAAGTAGCTCCTCATTTAAAAGTGGTCTGAACTATGATCATAATTCTTTCACCAATAGACAATGTTAGGCAAGGTCTTTCATTATTTTGTGACAAATTGCTTGACCTCTGTGACCTCTGCTTCCGGTCAAACAGGAAGTAGCTCCTCATTTAAAAGTGGTAAGAGCTAGGATCATGATTCTTTCACCAAAAGTCATTGTAAGTCAAGGTCTTTCATTGTGACACAATATTTGACCTCTGTGACCTCTACTCCCGGTCAAACAGTTATTAACGGGAAGTAGCTCCTCATTTGAAAGTTGTAAAAGCTAGGATCATGATTCTTTCACCTTTGTGACACAATTCTAATTGACAAGCAATGTACATGTTCCATAAACACTGCAACTAAATGGGTTAAACTTTAGTTTTCTATATTGAAATATGGATACTTTTTATAAAGACCATATGTCTTCATAAAACAAAAATAAGAGAGGTGCATTAATTTGTGAAATATTTTATGTATCATATATGCGGAAAAGCCATGTGTTCTGTTTTCAACAGACACAGTATATATAAGTTTGCAAAAAATGTATGACTCGAGTCGATCCGACTGTGAGTCGATTTGATTCAACATGTTGATTCAACACAAATTGTTAAATAAACGATCACTTATAATCACCGCAGATTTAGGACCATCTCCAATTTCCCACACTCAAAACTGAACAGACAATGCCCAAATGAAGACTAATAAGATGTTTGGAAAGCTAGCAAGCCTTCAGTGCCAATATTATTATCAACTGTAAATGTATTGGTTTCCTATATGCTCCTTTATAGAGAAACACCGAACGCCAGTACGGATAAATAAAACTATTCAAGCGTGAAAACAACACGCCTTTTACTCGTGCACGTATTGAATTGTCTTGAAATTATACTAAAATATCATATACTGGAACTAATTAGAGGAATATTAAACGTAAATATATCAATTTTTCACAAATGTCTAATTCTATATTTCTTTCAGTCTACCAATAGATTATTATATTCGTCGAATCTTTACGTAAAGGTCAACTTTCCAATTTCTATTTCCATTGTTTTTGTTTTGTGTTATTTTGTTGTTCTTGGGTTTTGGTTTTTTCACTAGCACTGCGGAGTCCCGTATATATGAACGCCATATATCGAAAACCATTTAAGGACAACCTTGTGTTATGTTGATGAATTTTTCATATATGGAAAAGCAAGACTCTATCCCTGAATCGACCCTTAATTGTCATTGACACTCGTCAGTATAGCTATATGATGCAGTCGCCGTGACAACGGCTCACGCCGACGATGATGACACCTACATTCACACATATATGATGTATTGATTTATATTTCATCTAAGTGTAATTGATGCCACTTTCTTTCAAGCCCTGCAGAGCATGAGAATTGGGAGAGGCCCCTCCAGAAAAACCTTCAACTTCTAATTAGAAAATGGAGATGCAGAATCAAGATGTTTTACACTTAGAAAATGTTGATTGAAGATGTTGCTAAAGAAAATGCATCATATTATTTTTGTATTGTTGCATCTCACAGTCATAGACTTTAGGCTAACACACAGGTTTTTAAAAAAGTTACA
>CAXARH010000050.1:0-33686 GCA_963971285.1 Astropecten irregularis | reverse complement strand
ACAAAACAAGTCAATATTGCTTCTGGATATTTATTCCAAATATGTGGATTTTTATGAAAGCTCCTCAAAATATATATTTAGATAATCATGCGACAACACATTGCGATAACGAAGTCATTGATGTAATCAGCAATATTTTATCTAATAAAGATATCGGCAACCCTCATTCCTCGGAGCATAATTATGGTTGGCAAGCCAATAAAATTATATCTGACTCGAGCGAAATTATAGCAAATTTTATAAATTCCTTATCTTTTGAAATATTTTTCACATCAGGCGCAACTGAATCGAACAATATTGCAATTTTAGGAACTATAAAAAATGCATCTCGAAAAACTAATAAAAAAACTATAATTATATCCGCAATAGAACATAAATCTGTCATAGAGCCATCTATTGAAGCAGCAAAGCTTTATGGTCTTAAATTGAAATTTGCCCCTATCAACAAAGATGGCATTGTATCGCTCGAGGTCCTAAAGCATCTTATTGATGATGACACTTTATTAGTTTCGATTATGCACACTAATAACGAAATAGGTACGGTTCAGCCTATATCAAAAATAGGTAAATTATGTGCAAAATACGGTGCTATCTTTCACGTAGATGCTTCTCAAGGTTTTTATTCTAAAATAGATGTATTAAATGATAGAATTGATCTTCTTAGCATGTGTGCTCATAAATTTTATGGTCCTGTAGGCATAGGTTTTTTGTATATAAGTGAAACATTAAGCACAAAACCGCTTTCCGTTTATTTAGGCGGACAGCAACAAAGCGGGACTAGATCGGGAACAATATCCGTAGCTCTTGTAGCCGGTATGGCAAAAGCAATAGAAATTCTAACTGCTAATATTAAAAATGAAATCAAACATTTGCTAGCCTTAAGAAAAAATTTTCTCTATCAACTAGATGCTAACGGCATAAAATATCAGATCAATGGTTCGATACAGTTTCGACACCCGGGAAACTTAAATATTCAAATAACAAACAATGACGCAAACGAGTTGATATACAAAATTCAGCCGCATGTAGCAATATCTACGGGTTCTACTTGCAATAGCGGCGTTATAGAGAATTCTTACGTATTAAAAGCACTTGGTTTGTCTGATAATGAAATTAGCACCTCGATCAGAGTTGGTTTCGGTAGGTTTAATAGCACGCAAGAAGTTACAAAATTTATAAAACTGCTAAAAAATACAATTTCTTAATTATCTTCATTTCGATTACCGCGTTTAGATATGTATTCCTCTAGCAATTGCTAAAGTTTCGGCGGATTTATTTGACACGTTGGAAGAAATTAACAGGAGACCCATTTTACGAAAACAAACACAAGGAGCTAAATGATGAAGCCTAAATACCTAAATATTAAGTTGGAAATATCACGAACTGACCTGGATCCTTGGATGCTTTATGATTATTGCGAATCAGAATTGAGAAAGCGGGGGGTTTCTGAACAAGAAATATCCGAATTCTATGATGATGTTTGGCAGGGAAATCAACGCTACATTATTGAAGCGTGCAAGAAATGGTTCGTTGTGCTATAAAATTTTTGACAAGCTCGCAGATTCCCCGTTTTCCTATAGATTAGACTTACTTTAGTACGTCTTAAAAAGTGCTGTGCTTAAATCTGTATTCCTCTAGCAACCTCCAAAGCTTCGGCTTCTTCTATTCCTAAATAATTAGCCGTATGCTGAATATTGGAATGCCCAAGCAGTTTTTGACAAGCTCGCAGATTTCCCGTTTTCCTATAGATTAGACTTATTTTAGTACGCCTCAAAGAGTGAGTGCCATATTTCATATGGTTCAGCCCGGCCATAGAAAACCATTTTTTTACTAACGCCCGATACTGATTTACCGAAATAGGTTTATGCAGTGATTTACCTTTTAAGGGAGTAAACAGATAATCGTTCCATTTTTTATCAAAAGTCTCAATAAATTTTTTAATCAAAGCTTGAGTATTTGGAGTAATGCATGCGGTAACTTTAGTGCCTGTTTTTTGCTGTTGAATAGTTATGCTGTCTTGTACTTCACTATTTTTCATTACATCCGAAATCCTAATTTTCACTAAATCACAACCTCTAAGCGATGTATCAATAGCAAGATAAAACAACACAAGATCACGCAATACCCCTGTTTCTTTGAGTCTCATTTTCAAAAGACTCACCTGATCTGTTGTAAGCGGCGGTTTTGTGCCGACAATTTTTCCTTTATTCCAAACTTTTTTCATTGCTTTTTTCATTTTCGCTTTTTTCATTTTCATAATTTTGACTATATCAACGCTTTTTAGGCATTTTATAAAAAAAGCGACATAAAAATCAAGTTTGATTTTTGTAACCGGCTATAAATCGGCTATTTATGCACAAATAATACCCACGCTTATAAGCAAAAGCATCTATAAGTTACCCCGGTCACTAAAACCCCGAATCTAAATTCTTTTCATGAAATTATAGACTTGTGTAAAATGGATTTAATCCAAATTTGGTAAGGTATCCCTTCACGCATAGCTTGAGCTTTCAAAAGCGCAAGATCGGTATTAGGAACCCTCAAAGTAATCTGTGTTGTTTTTTCCTTCAATGTATTTCTAGCAGCTTCTTGAAACATTTTAAGACGCTGAGGTGTTAGATTACTTACCGGAACAAAATCTTCTTTGTTTATTTCTTTTTCGATACTTTCGATAAGATTTTTATCTTCATCGTCAAAATATTCTTTTTCATTTTTCATTTTCTCATTTTCCATTTTCTCATCTTTTTTTTTACTTGCTTGTTTTACCTAGATAAATTTTTTTGAATTTACGACTTCGATAAAGAGTTTTCATAAATATTTCTTTATCATTCTCAATATAAGGTACTAAATATATATAACCGCCAATCTCTAGCACGAAAATTTTTTGCTGTGAATATTTAGCGCTAGGATTATCAATACTATCGATTATTTTCCCTGCTTCTATGAGAACGACACATTCTTCAAATCCGATCCCTCGATTTTCTTTTAGCCAAGCAGATTTTTTTAGATCCCACTTTATTTTTTTAATCATAACATACATTATACATACAATGTATTGCTATGTCAAGTTTTTTTTGCCTTTATTTATTGCGCCGGCTTGTTCCCATATTTTATAAATTTGCGCTAAATCTTTTGGAGCGTTGCTTTTGAGTTTTTTTAGCTCAGATTTCGCACCAAGCTTTGCCGAAGCTTTTAATCTTTCTAATGCCCCTTTTGCAACATGTGGAGTAATATTATTCTCCTTCATTATGCTGACAGCATCTTCTAATTCTTTTGCCCTCCTTGCTGCGTGAATTAGATCGCCGCCCATATATCGTTTTGCTAATTCTATAAAACTTTCGTTATCTATGGTATCACCAATACTTTGCATTATCACATCTTCTATATCATTACTTCTTGCAAACTGAAATGTTTCGACTAATAGAGCTTCAAAACCTTTGGTAAAAATAGATCGCGCTAGTTTAATCTTAGTTGCCTTGCCTGCCTTTGCTTCGATAATTTTTATATTCATCCCCCAAGGCGTCATGGCCTTTTGCCAAGTTTTTGCCCCTGTTCCCGAAGCAATAATAGGTACTTTGTGCCCGTGTATTGGCAGCGGCCCCATCATAGGGCTATCGGCATATAAGATATTTTTTTCGAAGCATAACCTAGCTAGTTTTTCTTTTAATAGAGGTGAAGAGGAGCAAACATCTACTAACATTTGCCCTTTTGCTAGTTCTGCAATGATGTTCTGTGCTGCTGCTTGCGAGCATATTGCTGGTACTGCCAATATAACTATATCACAAATTTTTGCTAAAGTTTTTGGATTATCTAGGGTGATTACCCCTGCTTTTAAGGCTCTTTCTTTAGTTATTTTATTTGTATCTGCTTTACTATCTATAATTGCGGGATCGAAGGCATGTATTTCTTTTAATCCTGATTTAATCAAGCCGCTTGCCATATAAAAAGCCGCTTCGCCAAAACCAATAAACCCTATTTTTTGCATATTATTTTTTTTTGTTATTTTTTTCGATTAAGTATTGCGGTGACGATCGGTACGCAAATAATTGTAATTGTTCCTATTAGCAACATCAATGATATAGGTCTTTGTACTAGCATTATGAGGCTTCCTCCGCCTAATTCGAATGTTCTGAGTAAATTTTCTTCAATAATACTGCCAAGCACAACCCCGATAATAGTAGGAATAACAGGAAACCCGTATTTAAGCATTAAAAAACCTAGCATTCCCGCGATAACCATCACAATAACATCTAGCCAATTAAAATTGATTGAGAAAATCCCGATAACCGAAAGTAAAATAACTACCGGGATAATGATATTTATATTTATTGTAGTTAGTTTTCCAAGTAATCTTACACTAGCAAGCCCTATTATGGTTATAACGACCTCCGAATACAGCAAACCCAAAAATAAAGCTAGGGTTATAGCATAGCCTTCGCCTTCAAACATAGCTATTCCAGGACGCAATCCGTGTAGTAACATAGCAGCTAAAACAATAGCAGTTGTAGCGCTACCCGGTATGCCGAACATCAGCGTTGGAATTAAAGCCCCGTCAATACAAGCATTATTAGCAGCTTCAGTTGCGACTAAGCCGCGTTCATTACCTTTACCAAATTCGACTTTATCTTTTTTTCCTGATCTGACGGCTTCACCATATGAAACAAAAGTTGCAACAGTGCCTCCGGTACCTGGTATTGCTCCTATAATAAACCCGATAATTGAACTTTTAACAAGTGTTTTCCATTGCTTAAAAGTTTTTTTAATGCCCTCTAAACGACTTCCGCCTAGTGTTTTTATACTCGAGATTTGTCCTGTATTTTCGGAAAAAAGCTTTGCCATAGTCGCAATGCCAAATAAACCTAACAATACGGGAAGAAACGATACCCCATCATATAGTTCTAATAGATTAAAAGTATAACGAACATCCGCAGAGCTCCCCGGCGCAATGCCAATAACCGTAATACAAAGCCCTAATAAACCTGAGATCAAAGCTTTATAAAACGCTCCTTTAGATATCAGCGACACTAAAATAATTCCGAATATACCAAGCATAAAATATTCAGGAGTGCCAAAAAGCAACAAAAAAGGTAACATAAAAACAGAGCCAAAAATAGCGATCATATCACCTATTACCCCACCCGTAGCCGAGGCCGTAGACGAAATAGTCAAAGCGGTAACGGCTTGTCCTTTTTTTGCCATCGGATAGCCCTCAAGAGTACTAGCAGCAGCAGATCCATCGCCCGGAGTATTCAAAAGAATAGAAGGAATACTCCCCCCATACATAGTGCCATCATATAGCGATATGATAAAAATCAGTGCATATAAAGGCTCCATATAAACGGTGAACGGCAATGCTAAAGCGGCTCCGAGTGCCGGCCCAATACCCGGAATAGCCCCAATAATAATTCCAATTACGGTGCCAAGTATGATCCAAAAAATAGCTTCAATAGTAGTAACCATTGAGAACGCTAAAGCCAGATTATCAAAAAATTGAGCAAACATAAAACTACATTCTTATAACTTTAATAAAGCACCTTGAGAATAGTGGTATCCGAATGCTGTATCAAAAACATATGTTAATCCCGAAATTATAATTATGAGAAAAATAGCAACAGGTATTATATATTTGACTTTTTTTCTAACGACATAAACATATATAAAAACTGCGATTACCGCAGCCAAATAAAAACCTAATAAATATGCTAGCCCTGCATATAAAGCGGTATATGCAAAGACAAAATATGCTTTGAAATAAGAGATATTTTGTTTTTCGGTTTTTTTATTTAATTTCTCTGGTTTTTTTCCTATAGAAAACTGATCATTATTTGCAATAATGGCCTTAAATACAGGCGGAAACATGCCTCTAAATATGTATATTGTCACCAACACTAAAGCAGGCGATGATAGCATAATCGGAAAAATAGCTGAATCGTAACTAAACTGCCATGCTCCCAAAAAAATAACCGCAAAAAACACTGCAAGTACTAAAGAAAATATCATTTCTTCGATAGTTATTTTATGATCAATAAACCTCACAAACTCAGTCCCAATCCCAATCCAAATCCCACCAAATGCTAATTATCTTACTCAAGATTTTTTACAGCTGCTCTGAATCTCTGAGCTCGTAAGTTATTTAACGATTGCTTCTAGATTCAATTCTTTTGCTACTTCGATTGCATCTAATATTGCTTGCTCTGCTTCTGCTCCTGTTCCATAAGCGGGCTTAAGTTTGAGCGCCTTATATTGCGCTTGTACGAAAGTATTATTTTGTGCTTCGATCAATGCTTTTTCAAGAATTTTTCGATGTTCTTCATCAATTTGCGCCGGTGCATAAATAGATCTTCTCAGCACGCATACTTCTAGCGGATCAAGTCCAAACTCGTTCATAGTCGGAACATCTGGATAGCTTCCTAGCCTTTCAGTTGCACCGACAATCGCCAAAGCTTTTAGTTGCCCGTTTTTCACGCTATCAAGAGCTGATGAGGCGGTAATAATTCCGACTTCAACTTCTTGACGCAAAATAGCTGCGACAATATCCCCCGTACCTTTATAAGATACATATTGTTGCCAATTTATATTATTACGTTTTTTCAATAATTCCGCGGCAATATGCCAAATAGTGCCTTTTTGCTGCGAAGCAATTATCTTTTTTTTGCCAGAATTATATGCTTTTATCATATCTTGAAAAGAATTTATGCCGGATTTAGGATGAGCGACAATAATTCCCGGCTCACGCACATATACGGTTATTCCCTTAAATTTTTTGATATCAAATGGCGGTTTATTAAGATACCAAGACCATGGCGTCGATGGCGGATTAAATGCTGTTAGCGTATATCCGTCCGCTTCAGCGTTAAATCCCGTCCCGGCTCCTCGAAGCGATGCCGCCCCGGGAATATTTCTAATATTTACCGGTACTCTAAGGCTTTTTTTGTTAGCTAAGGCAACCGAAATCGCTCGCAACCAAATATCGGTGCCCCCGCCTACGCTAAACGGAACAATAATATCAATGGCTTTGTTAGGAAATTTATCAGCGGCAACAGATTTAGCCGGCGGTGAAAATAACATCATCGACATTGCTACAAAAGCAACAAAAAACCGGATGAATCTATACTTATTAAAAATCGAACTTATCACAAATCTACCCTCACTTAACTTAAATTAGTCAACTATCCATAGATAGTCTATCATAAATTTATGTAATTACAACAATTATTTTTAAGATAGCAAATTTTGCGTTAGATAAGATCTATTTCTATAATATAAATTTGCCTGCTTCCTTCGTGTACTGAATCAATACAGATCATTTTGTTGTCAAAACTCCATCGCGGATGAAGATCGCAACGATTATGTTTACCTAAATTTTTTAAGGTAAAAAAAGAACCAATATTAACGATTTTATCGTTTTTAGTATCGAATAAAAATAATTCACGTTTATAAGTTTTAGCATCGGGATAGGTATCAGTTAGGATCCAGCGTCCATCTTTTGAGTAAGTCATATGCCCGTTTTCGTTAAGGATACCAGCTCCGATAACCGCTACCGAGCCCGTTTTATCATTGTATAGATGATAGTGAATTTTACCATTATGAGGGCTCCAAACAATAATTTCTGCATCTGATTTCCACATCGGATGCGAAATTTGATATTCCGATTTTTCATAATCAAATACTCCAATATTTTTGCTATCAAAATTTTTTGCCAATTGCGGTACTAATTGAGGTAATGGGTGATCTGTACACTCTAAAAGCCGCAAATCAGAGCCATCTGCGTTAATTGTGAATAATCGATGTAAAAAACAGGTTTCATCTTTAACACGCTCGGTCCAGCGATGTATGAACAAAAACCTAGTACCAGAAGGATTAACTTCCATATGAGTAACCCAGTGAATCGATTTATCCATCGACGGCACCGGCTTAAAATTGCGTAAATCATCAAGTGATAGAATTAGTTTTGTTACGCCTGTTTCAATATCCATATGATAAATACCATCATTTTTAGGAGCAAGTTCGAGTTTCGGCGTTTTTTTAGGCTCTTTTGTAGTTGCAAAATATCCTATAGTGCGATGTGTTACCAATAAACGCGAATAATTCAACGTCAGGGCAAATTTGCCATTCGGCGCCATAACATAGATAGGCAACGGCAGCTCGCGAGTTGCACCGCTATTGATATCTACAATAGTTGCGCGAAAATCGGCAAAAATATTTTCTTGTTTAGCGCGAATATTAGCCCGGGTGTTAAAAATCACCTTATTAGCTTTTTGTCCTAACCATTGTAGCTGACATCCCATTTGCCAATTCCAAGTAGTTGTTTCGCCTAGTTTATAAAATTTATCTTCATTTTCAAGATCGTAATAACCCACTTCAGCAACTTCGGTACCATCTAGGTCACCTGTTAGCATCGAAACGCGATTACTAAGCAATAAATTTCCCGCTTTGGCAAAATTCGACTTGTTATAATAACCAAAAAAATTATGTTGCAGAGTTTTACCTACGCGTCTAATATTAAACTTCATAAACTTCATATTTTCCTACTCCTGTTTACCTTTTTACCCTGTTAAACCCGCAAGAAAATCATGCAGATTTTTCATAGCTTTTATTATTATTTTTTCCGAGGCGGCAAAGGATATACGAACATAATTAGGCTGCAAAAAAGCCGTTCCGGGAACCAATGCTAAATGAGATTTTTCAAGTAAAATCTGGCAAAAAGAAATATCATCAGTAATTTTAATTTTATCGGCTAGCTTTCCTATTGTGGAGCTAATATCAGCAAAAATATAAAATGCACCTTGAGGAGCTATATATTTCAAATAAGGCATCTCGTCCAGTAACCTAGTTATTAGCTTAGCGCGGCTTTTATATTGCACTAGCATCTCGCTTACCTCTGTTTGAGCCTCACGCATAGCACCAAGAGCGGCCCATTGCGAAATAGAGCTAGCCCCCGAAGTCATATGCCCTTGAAGCATTACCATGCGTTTAATAAGCTCGCTAGGACCAATAGCAAAACCAATACGCCAACCTGTCATAGCATAGGTCTTACTTACGGAATTGATGTTCAATACATGCTCGCGTGCTTTCGGAAAAGAGCTTGACACATAGCAAAGCGGGTTTTGATACTCACCTCTAAAAGTAATACGTTCGTAAACCTCGTCATTGATGATAGTAAAATTATGTTTTATTGCCAATTGACATAGTTTTTTTACATCATCTTGCTTGAATAATACACCTGAGGGATTATGGGGCGAGTTCAAAACAAAAGCTCGAGTACGCGATGTTATAGCATTTTCAATTGCTTTTATATCAAACTGAAATGTTTTAGGGTTAGTTTTTATAATAACCGCTTTAGCTGCAAAAAAACGTATTTGCTCTATGTAGCTCACCCAAGCCGGAGAGGTTAATATAACTTCGTCACCAGGATTCAAGAGAGTAGCAAAAGCCTCAAACAATAATGGCTTGGCACCAGCACCTATGCTTACGTTTTTGATATCGTAATTTAATCCAAACCGCTTTTTGTAATATTTAATAACTTCTTCACGTAATTCAGTAATGCCCGCTGTAGCAGTATATTTTGTTTTGCCTTTTGCCATAGCTTTTTGAGCATATTCGAAAGCTGGTTTTGGTGATATAAAATCGGGCTCACCGGTAGAAAGCGAAATAACATCAATTCCTTTTGATCTTAGCTTAGCTGCTGTTTCTGATACTGCACGCGTTGCTGAAGGTTGCAGCAGCAGCAATTTTTTTGATATTATAGTAATTTTTTCATCCTTAAATCATGCTAGTTATCATAAATCGGATAATAACATAAATCCATGCTAGAATTAAGTTAGCAAATAAATTAGCTGAGATTGTTTTAGTTTAGTTTCAGCAGTTGCAACATAACAACCTAAATCAACTTAAAAAAAAATGCATTTGATAAATTTATATTCTTTCAAGTCGGATCAAATCGGAACATTTTTCAAGTTTTTTTAACAAATTCTGCTCTCTTAATATCTTATTTTATGTTATCTTATGCCTTATTCTACGCCTTTTTTTATAGATAGCTATTTGTTAGCTAACCAATAGCTAGTAGATAGAAATTTATTAGCTATTAGTTAGCTAGCTGGTAGTTTTTGAAAATATTACAGAAAATATTGCAGAAAATATTATATTCAATATTCAGTAACAATATTCAGTAAAATTGGATCTCAATATCCTCTATTATTTTATTAGGTTTTACTTGTTTTGGTAGTAGAATTTTTTTCTTTATTGTTCGAATATTTATAATAATATTGATTATTTTTATCGATTTTTTGATTAAAATTTTAAAAAAAAATAACTCTTCTTAGAGTTAAATAGTGTTAGACTCATGTTAAGCCCTAAAAAATACTGCTGTAATGCCTTACTATAAAGGATTTGAATCATGCCCCGGTCACTAAAACCCCGAATCTCGGTCACTAAAACCCCGAATCTCGGTCACTAAAATCCTAGTTATCCACAGGCTAAAAGTGAAAGTTATCCACAGGCTAAAAGTCAGGCTAAAAGTAAAAAGTAAAACGCACGAAAATAAAAATAAAATTTTGAAAATGTATTGAAAACCTATCTGTAAATTATCTCGCAAATCAGCGGTCACTAAAACCCCGAATCTTTTTTAATGCTTCGATGAGAAAAAAAGGGGAAAAAAGAAAATGGACGAAAATGGAAGAAAAAGAAAATGGAAAAAATTATCAATAATAAAAAATCGATAACAAAACCGATAAAGAAATCGAGAAAAAAATCACTGATAAAAGAACGCTATCCCGAAAGTAAATTATTTATCTGCGATGTCGCCGATGCCATCTTAAAAGATATTATGGCGCATATGGAACATCCTTTTTATTCGCTTTCGAAAAAACCAGAAAAATCAGTGCGCCGATACGAACATAACGGAAATTGGCTCGAAATAGTGCCAAGCGTAAAGGGTCTCGCTACTATTTATGATAAAGATATTTTGATTTACTGCATATCTCAATTGATAAATAGAAAAAATCGCGGTGAGGAAATATCACGCAAGGTAAGAATTATTGCTCGCGATCTGCTTACTTTTACTAATCGCGGAACTTCCGGTAAAGATTACGCCTCTTTATGCGAAGCACTTGATCGGCTAGATGGAACCAGAATTCGTACCAACATCTGCCGCGAAGGTGAGGAGATTTTTAATGCATTCGGCCTGATAGATTCTGCTGCTATAGCACGTAAATTTGGCTTTGATGGACGGCTGTTATGGTGCGAGGTAACCCTATCGGAATGGGTATTTGATGCTCTAGATCGGCAAAAAGTACTTACATTGCATCGCGATTATTTTCGGTTGCGTAAACCGCTCGAAAGAAGAGTCTATGAGATTGCCAGAAAACACTGCGGCCATCAAAATCAATGGATTGTAAAACTAGATTTATTATGGAAAAAATCAGGTTCAAAAAGTCCTTTGAAACATTTTAGATATTTAATAAAGGAACTCGCTAGAAACGATCATCTACCTGATTATCACGTGATATACAAAGAAGAACACGATTATGTAATATTCAATAATCGCGAGGTTATAAGGTTTAATAAAAAACCAATCAATAAACAAAAAAAACGAAGCTATTGGAAATAAAGCAATCGCAGATAAAGCAATCGCAGATAAAGCAATCGGAAGTGAAATCTATGAAGAAATCTATGAAAAAGCCCGTAAAATAGCTCCAAGATGGGATATTAAAGCTCTTGAACGTGAATGGCGTAGTTGGATTAGTGAACCTCCTAGGAATGCCGGTGCTGCTTTTCTTGGTTTTTGTCGCAAATGGGTAAAATTTCGCGGCAAAGGATGAATCTTTATAAGATAACATCTAAACACCCTCATAAACCTATCTAATTTGCTCGCAGACTGCCGTATAAAATTATTTTAGTGTTTGGGGACATAAAAAAATAAACGCGGTTGTATAGGTCTTAAAACGCTTAATAAGGCATAGATTTATATCGGCTCTATATCGGCTTTATATCAGATGCTGCTTGTAAATCCTTCTTGCATATTTTGTTCCTTTTTAATTTTCAACTAGACAATAAACAAAAATAGGTAAAATTTCGCGGCAAAGGATAAATCTTTATAAGATAACATCGAAACGCCCTCATAAACCCATCTAATTTGCCCGTGGGCTGCTATAAAAAATTATTTTCGCGTAAGGGGGCACAAAAAAAATAAACGCGATTTTATGGGGTCTTAAAACGCTTAATACAGGTATTTGATTTTTAGTTTCTAAAATAGGATATTAAAACACTTGAGCGTGCATTTGAATATGAACGGCGTAGTTGGATTAGTGAGCCTCCTAGAAATGCCTAGAGATGTTGAGGCTGCTTTTCTGATTGCTTTTCTGATTGCTTTTCTTGGTTTTTGTCGCATTTGTCGCAAATGGGTGAAATTTCGTGTTAGGTGGTTTGCATTTAACGCTTTACGATCTCCGCTGTGCTTATTTTGCAATTCGTGCACCTAATTTCATTTTTTTGTGTAAGAGTTTACAGGTTGATATAACAATAAACTCTTACACACCCTTGCAATTCAAACAAACAAAGGATTTCAGCGATTTCTGACGTAACATAACACATCAAAAATTTTTTGTCAAGTATTTGTTAGTTTTAATTAGATACCTCCAAATCAATAACCAGTCGAGGATGATACCCAGTCGAGGATAGGAGCAAAAAGGCTTGTGTTGCAGGTTTCGATCGTTTTCTTCTTTTTTACATTTTTGCTGACAGGCTTGTGTTGCAGGTGTCGATAAATTAGTGCACTCGATTTCATCTTTTGAAAGCTTTTATTCGTTGTCACGCCACAAAATAACTTCTTTGTCCTTGATATGAGACTTGATATGAGACTAGTCAATCTTATTTATCGCAGAGTTCGAACTGCCTATCATTGTAGTTGCAGGTGTCGATAAATTAGTGCACTCGATTTCATCTTTTGAAAGCTTTTATTCGTTGTCACGCCACAAGATAACTTCTTTGTCCTTGATATGAGACTTGATATGAGACTTGATATGAGACTAGTCAATCTTATTTATCGCAGAGTTCGAACTGCCTATCATTGTAGTTGCAGGTATTGATAAATTAGTGCACTCGATTTCATCTTTTGAAAGCTTTTATGTTATAAACATTCAAGTAGGGGGGGTGTTTTTTGTTAGATTGGCTATAAAATATTACATAGACAGAGAGCCCCTTTCGTTTTTAGAGAGTTTTTGGAGTCTTGAATTGCTTTTTGTGATTGCATGTGCATCAATTTTGAGATGAATATTTATAAAATAACATCTAAACATCCTCATAAACCTAGCTAATTTGCCCACATACTGCTATAGAGCTGCTATAAAACTGCTATAAAAATTATTTTGGTGTTAGGGGGCGCAAAAAAATAAACGCGTTTGTATAGGTCTTAAAACGCTTGATAAGGCATAGTTTTATAATTGGTTTTATTTTGCATTAGCATCAAGCGCTAAAATCATATTTTGTTCCTTTTTAATTTTCAACTATTTAACTAGGCAATAAATAAAAAGCAGATTTTTTTATTGCTATCTAGATAGTATTTAGCTATTAGTTAGCTATCTATTAACTATTTGCTAGCTAACTAATAGCTAATAAATTGAAGTAACAAATACAAGTAATAATTCAAGTAATAAAGGAGATAATTTTATGCCAGTTATAGTTTTCGCTTCGTCTAAAGGAGGGGCTGGAAAAACTACTGCGGCCACAATTTTGGCAAGCGAGCTTTGCCGAAGAGCAAAAAAAGTCGGCGTTAAAATTGCACTCGTAGATGCTGATCCAAATCAACATAGCGCTAAATGGGCACTAAAAGAAGATTTACAAAATCTCCATGTTATCGAAAAAGCCGACGAAACCAGTATTGTAGATGATATCGAAGAGGCTGAAGAAAAAAGTGGCTATGTTCTTGTTGATCTCGAGGGCACCGCAAGTGCGACCGTTGCTAATGCAATAATACGTGCTGATTACGTTATTATTCTTTGCCAAGGCTCACAAGATGATGCCGATGAAGCGGTAAAAACAATAAAACTAATCAGAAACCAATCAAAATTACTAAAACGCAACATTCCTTTCGGAATATTATTTACGAGAACGAATCCGGCAGTACAACCGCGCACGCTCAAACATATAATCAAAGAATTTCACACAGCAGGCGTGCCAATTTTTGAAACTGCTCTTACAGATCGTGAAGCGTTTCGGGCGATACGTTCGTTTGGAGGACTTTTGCATGAACTCGATACAAAGCACGTATCAGGACTCGATAAGGCCATTGCTAACTCTAGAGCCTACACAAATGAAGTCTTGAGAAAAATCAAAAACCTACAACAAAAAAGGAGATGAAATCATGGGTAAAGAAAGACCAACATTAGGGTTAGATGATGACGAAATCAGTATAACCGAACTAGTAGTAAAGAAAAAACCGAAAAAAGATAAAATAGATAAATCTATGGTTAGGAAAATTTCCGAACTTTCTGGGTTTCCAAGCAGAGAAAAAAGTAGAGATAAAAGCAGAGATAAAAGTAGAGATAAAAGCAGAGAGGAAAGTCAGGAGGAAAATCAAGAAAGAAATCAAGAGAGAAATCAAAAATTATTGCATGCAAAAACTCGATTACGTAAAAGATCGCCTTTTACCGAACAACTAGGTTTGAAATGCCGTCCTGCAATCAGAGAGCTTTTTTATGATCTCGGCTACCATTTAGATCTTTACGATCACACCGTATTTGAAAAAGCCTTACTAGCTCTTATTGAAAAAGAAGGAACTGATGAGCAGATGAAAATGTACAAATCCATTGTAGAATAAATATGTTGTAAATATCATAAATTGCTTTATGATTTTGAAAAAGTGATAAAGTTATAAGATGCGTGGGATATTAAAGTTTTATGTCGCAGCTTGACATAAGAGATGTTTTGATAAGATTTGGTAGTGCAAAGTTAACTAAAATATTTGGTGATGATGCCCGGTTAGAAGCTATTTTTGCTATAATGGGAGGTAGCGTAACTGAAAGTCAAATAGCAGATATTATAGTTGCAAAGTATGGAAGTAGGATTTTTGTAGATAAAAAATTACGTAATCTTATTATTAAGGCATTAAAAAAATCAGAAATGCTATTTTTATTATCTTGTAAAAACAATGTAAGTTTAGATAGAAATGCCCTAATAAAAAAACTTCAAAATTTTTCTTGGACCAAATATGATGCTATTGCAAATAGATGGCTTGATTTATTTGGTTTAGATCAATCCATATTTATATCGGTAAAAGAAAAGCTTGAGAGTAAGGAGATAGTTTTACCAGATGCAATTCTTTATCCTTATCAGAAAAAAATAAAAGATCGATTAGTAAGATTGTTAATAAATAACACTAATCGGATTCTTGTTCATATGCCAACCGGGGCAGGAAAAACTAGAACAATAATTGAAGCATTAGTAGATTATTGGAGAGTACAAGGGAACAATGATGGGTATTTAATTTGGTTAGCAGATTCTGAGGAATTATGTGTTCAAGCCGAAGAAACTTTCAAAAAATTGTGGGTGGTAAGAGGAGATAGGCAAATAGAACTGATAAGATTATGGGGCAAGCATAATATTAAAGAACTTGAAAAAAGAAATGGCTTAATAATTGCGAGCTTTCAAAAACTTCATTCCTTACAAAGAAGTACTTCAGATGAAAAATTCAATATTATCAATGAAATTCGTTCTAGAAATAGGCTTACAATTGTAGATGAAGCTCACAAAAGTATAGCTCCTACTTATATAAAAATTATTGAATTTTTGTGCGATTTAGAAAGAACTAAATTGATTGGTCTGACAGCTACTCCTGGAAGGAATAACAAAGAGCAAATTCAAGAATTAGTCAAACTATATGGAGACAATAAAATTACTCTTACTGATGAACAAGGTAAAGACATTGAAGATCCAATAAGATTTTTACAAAATGAGAGCTATTTATCTAAAATTAAAAGAAAAGAAATAGCCACAAATGTTGTTGTAGACCTGACACCAAAAGAAATAAAAAATCTTGGCGAGTTTTTTGAAATACCTATAAGAGTTTTAGCAGAACTCTCAAAAGACAAACAAAGAAATATTCTTATTCTAAAAGAAATTGCCGATCTTCATGATAAAAATCACCAAATAATTGTATTTGCTTGTTCAGTCGAACATGCGCATCTAATAGCAGAATTGCTTATGATCAAAGACATTCCAGCAAAATGTGTAGTCGGTTCTACCCCATCTAATGATAGAGAAAAATATATTGAAGAATTTAAGAAGGGCTCCATAAGAGTTTTAGTTAATTACGGAGTTTTAACAACTGGTTTTGATGCACCAAAAACTAACGCAATAGTTATTACAAGACCTACGGGATCATTGGTTCTATATTCTCAAATGATTGGCAGAGGAATTAGAGGACCTAAAATGGGAGGCACTGAAGATTGTTTTTTGATAGATCTAAAAGATAATTTAGAAGGCTATCCATCAGAAAAACAAGCATTTAATTTTTTTAATACTTACTGGAAAAATGGAGATAAATAATATGGTAACGCAAAATGCACCAATATTCCCAGCAGCAACGGCAATTGATACCTTTAGAAACTCTGGTTATAAGAATACGGCTTCGGCATTAGCTGAGTTGATTGATAATTCTATTGAAGCCGGAGCAAAAAATATTCAAATATTAACATTTGAAGAGGCCGCATACCATAATAGAAGGACTTCTTACAAAATTGCTAAAATTGCCGTTTATGATGATGGAAATGGCATGACACCTGAAACACTTCAATTATCATTACAGTTTGGCGCGGGAACAAGAATGAATACGAGAAGAGGAATGGGAAGATTTGGGATAGGTTTGCCGAATGCATCTGTTAGTCAGTGTAAAAAAGTTACGGTTTACTCTTGGCAAAACAATGGGCAAAACAATGGGCAAAATCATAGTTGTTATAAAAACTACCTTGATGTGGATGAGATTAAAAGAGATAAACTGCAAGAAGCAAAACCAGTTATAGAATGCGAGCTGCCTATTGATGAGTTGAAGAAATATGCTGAAATATCTGATAAAAATTCTGGTACTTTAGTAGTTTGGGAAAAATGCGATCGATTAGACAGGGCTAAATCCTCTACTCTTTTTAAGGAAATGGAAAAAGGATTATGTAGAATATACAGACATTTTCTAGTTGATAATAGTGATTATGGTAAAGTTAATATTAGTCTGATTTCTGTTCGTGAAGATAAAAACGAAACAAAAGTACAGGTTTTGAAAGCAAACGACCCGCTTTATCTTTTAACCCCAAATAATGTACCAGGATATGAAAATGAAAAAACAAATGTAGAGGAAAATCCGGCAGAATTTGAAGTAGAATATGGTGCTGAAGGAAAAAAATCAAAAGTGGAAATAAGATTTTCAATCGCTCGTCCTGAAATTCAAAATCTCGGAGGCAATAGCCTTGTAGGTAAACATTATCAGAAAAATACTGGTATATCTTTTGTAAGAGCAAGGCGAGAAATTGATTTTGGAGATTTTGGCTTCCTTACAAACTCAGAGCCTAGAGAGAGGTGGTGGGGCTGCGAAGTTAGGTTTGAACCAGTGCTAGATGAACTATTCGGGGTAACGAATAATAAGCAATCAATTGTAGGAATCAAAAAACTCAATCTTGATGAGTTCGAAGCACAAGAAATCGAGGATAACCCAAAACTTTCATTACGAAGAGAACTAAGCAAAAAAATATCAAACAACCTTAAAAGCTTAATGGCAAACATAACAAGTCGCAGGGAAGGAATAAGACAAAAAAAAACTGCAACTAGTAAGATTAATTCAACTAAAATAGCAAATGAAGTATTTAGCTCACAAAAACAGACAAAATCACATACGCACATTTTAGGAGATAGTAAATCAAAAGAACAAAAGGAGCAAGAGTGGAAAGAAAGATTAGAAAAAGATGAAAGCTTCCTAACGCTCTCACTAGACGAAAAATTTAAAATAATTCAGGAAAAAGTGAAATCTGAAATAGATATAGATTTTGATTCATGGCCCGGAGAACAATTTTTTTGTGTAAACACAGCTGGAGAAACTGCTGTTGTTACAATTAACAAATCACATCCTTTTTATATAGATTTATATGATCCGCTTAATGAAGATTTGAAAGATGCTATAGATTTATTGATATTTGCATTTGCAAGAACGCAAGAAGAGCGATATAGTTATAGTGAGGATTTTGGAAGAATAAGTTCTATATGGGGCGGATATGTTCGAGATCTTCTAGGGGAACTTAAAAAAAATGCGTAGATTATGGATAAGTCAAAAAACTCAATAATTTATGGCGATGCACTAAAAAAAGCATTAGAGCAATATATAACTTCTTCTGAAAAAGAAGTTGTTATAATATCGGCATATGTCACGCAAAAAGCCGTTGAGTGGCTAGCTGCAAAACTAAAAAATAAGCTAATAAATGTTACTATTATTTGTAGATTGCAACCTGCAGATATATTAAACAATTCTACAAATATTTCTGCCTTAAGCTTTGCTCTTGAGAATGGCTGGAAAGTATCTTGTCTTCATTCTTTGCATGCAAAAATTTACTCTATTGACAATGAACACATATACGTAGGAAGTGCTAATTTAACTAGTAATGGTTTGAGGATATATGGCAAAGGCAATTTAGAAGCTTGTATTAAAATTGACAATACAAAAGAAAGCATTGATTTTATCAATAAGGTCATTTTAGCATCGACTTCCATAGACTTTGATGTTTTGAATAGGATTGAAATTGCGACTAAAGATAATAGTTTCCCCCCGCAAATAGATAAGTGGCCTGATGGTATAATTTTACAAAATGAAGGTTTGTGGGTTAGAGATATGCTGTGGTGGAAACCAAGTAATGCCGAAGCTAAAGGATTAAACTACATCCACGATCTAGAAATATTAGGAATAAAAAAAATCGAAAAATCACCAAAATCTATTGAAGCTATACGAAAATCTAGGTGCATTAAATGGCTTGCTGATTTTTTAAGCACTAAAAAAGATAAAACTTCTTATTTTGGGGAGTTAACTAAAGCTCTTCATGATGAGCTAAAAGACGATCCAGCTCCATATAGGCAAGATGTTAAAGGGTTAGTGCAAAACTTACTTACATATTGTCAAATATATTTAGATGGCGTTTTTGACGTTTCAAAACCAAATCAATCACAAGTTATTAGGGGAATAAATTAAATGGAAAATACAATTATCAAGGACTTTGAATCAAAAACTAAAACAATAGCTGAAGTTTTTAACACTAATAAATTTTTTAAAATTCCCTGCTATCAAAGAAAATTTAGATGGGATGAGGCTGATGTAAAAATATTGATCGAAAATGTCTGTGAAACTATTTCACAGCTCAAAAAGCGCAAAAAACTTGATGAAAGAAGCATCAATGATCTGATATTTTTAGGTTCAATTATTTTGACAAAAGAAACAACTGAAACATTAGAAAAAAATTTTCATGGTAGTAGTTATTTTATTGTTGATGGACAACAAAGATTAACATCATTATCACTAATTGGCATTGCATGCTCTTATTTAATTTACGAAAGCTATTTTGATTTAAGAAATAATTTGCTTAGTTCTACTACTAAATACGAAAAAGCTGAAGCAATAAAAAATTTTTTTGAAGTAAATTTTCAAAATTTACAAATAGATATCGACGAATTTTTCATTTCTACAATATCGAAAGCTAGAAAAGGAAATATACCTTTTCCTAAAATTGTTAAACAAGAAGCATTTGGTGAAAGTCGATGTGACTATAGAGGTGAGGAAGAAAAAGGAGAATACATATCTTCAATAGCAAAATTTCAAAATGAATTTAGAAAATTTTTTGATGCTCATATTTATGAAATGCATCAAAAAGAGGGAAATAGTAAAAAAATTTTTGATATAGATAATGAAATAGATGTTGAAATAAAAAATTTATGGGGAAAAATTAAAGAGCTAATAAGAAAAATTGCTTATGGTAAATATGAAACAAATACTCACCTAGTAACCTTACCTAGTGCAAAGAATTTTGAGAAAAAAGTATTTAGATATTTTTTTGAAATAAAAGATGAAGCAATATTTTCTAATATCATTAACAAGCAAGAATATGTACCATATCTGAATTTAATAATTTTTGCTAAATTTTTACTAGGTAATGTCATCTTAACTGAAGTTTTATGCCCTAATGAAGAATATGCATATGCTATTTTTGAAGCTCTAAATACTACCGGTCGTCCACTAACAGCAATAGAAACATTCAAACCTTTAATTACTAATTTAAGAGGACGTAACAATGAGGAGAAAAATAACTTAGCTAATTTACAGAATAATTTCAAAGGAATTGAGGATTATATAGAAGAATATGCAAAAGACTCAACCTCAAAAAAAATTCAAGACAAAAGAGGAAAAATATCTTCTGAAATTGTTCTTGCATTTAATCAGATGAGCTCTGGTGAGAAATCTAGCAATAAGTTACATATTCAAAGAAGTTATTTAAGAAAAATCAATGATTTGAATGATATGTCCGCGAAAAGTGATTTTGTTAAAGATTTACGTAACATATGTGAATTCCGAAAAGAATACTGGGATAATAATATAAATATTCACTCGGATAAGTCAGAGGATGCTAAATTTGCAAAAGTTGGTATTTCATTTATTAGAGATATGAAAAAAAAATTGACTATCCCTCTTATGACTAAAGCAAAATATAGCGTAGATAATGATAATTTTTATCCTTTCGTAAAAGCACTAACTGCATTTACTGTGTTATGGAGAGCATTTACAACAGGTACAGAAGGTATAGATAATCGTTACTATAAAATTTTGAAAATTAAAAACTTCGATGATATAGATTCTATCAAAGGGGAATTGAAGAGTTTATTATTAGGTAAGATTAGTAGTAAAGGAGAATGGGTTAATAAATGTACGAAAAAACCATTCTATCAGGAAAGTTCTGCTTTATGTAGATTTTTGTTGTTAGCAGCCTCAGAAAATTTCACCTACCAAAGCCCAAACAAATTTGAAAAAACTAGACCAGCAAATATTTATAATTATTTGAATTACGAAAATTGGAATGCAAAAGATTATGAAAGCATCGAGCACGTCGCCCCGCAAAATCCAAATCCGAAGGATGATATATCAATAAAAATTAAACAAGAAGGTTATTCCGATACAATAGGAAATCTTGTACTAGTTTCAAAATATTTGAATTCTAAATTAAGCAATCAATCTTGGGACCGTAAGAAAGAATACTTTCAAGCATTTAGCGAAGTTAATTATGATAAATGCAAAGAATTAGTTGAAAAAATATCTGGTATTAAATCAAATTATAAATTAGAAATTCCAAATGAAAATGTTTTGCCTCTTTTGAAGGGTTTGCATGAATATGAATGGTCTGTTGCAACTGTCAAAAAACGAAGCAATGCTATATTAGAAAACTCATGGGGAAATTTAATAAAATGGCTTGATTAAAGCTACTTATGACAAGCTAAACAAACCTTTGATTTACCATATAGCTCGTCTAAATCTATCTGCTCATCGTTTCTTAAGGGATTAGCTATTTTACGTTTTTTAGCCCGCTCTAAGCGTTTTTTGTAATCATCTTTAATTTGTTTAACTCGCTCAGGTTTAGATAATTCTTCTAAGGATTCTCCTTTTGACCAGGTAAATGGAGAACCGTGCTCAACGGCGGTCTTTTCATAAGATTTAGCCTCTTCAAATGCCTCGGGGTGATTTTCCATCAACCCTATCCATTCAATCTTCCTTTGAAAAAAGCAAAAAGTACATCCGCTTCTAGAGCGCCATTTATAATAATCTGGCATTTTTAATCCTGAATATTCTAAAATATCTATAACACCTTGTTTATCTATTCCTGCTTCTATAAAAGGCAATTTAATTTTTAGATTTTTATCTTTTGATTGATATCCCTCTCTATATTCTTCATCTGAGCGGATCGCAACATACGAATATACTATGTAACCCTCGTTCAAAAACGATTTGACCCATTTTTCAAAAGGCTTTAATTTCATTTTAATTGTGCACCACCTAGCTTGAGCTGATGGCAAAAAATTATTATGTTGCATTAACCAAAAATCAAAATCTCTATTTGAGTCTATTCTTTTAACTTCCTTACCTAAATATCCTTCTAGTTTATTTAGGTAAGCATATACTTCTGGTAATTCTTTTCCGGTATCTGTAAAGAAATATTCAAAGTCAATTTCAGGATAATTATCCCTCATATAAACTGCGAGTGCCGCGCTATCCTTACCTCCTGATACCCCTAAAACATGCTTCTTTTTTACTCTCATGATGCTCTCTTTTCTTTATTTTTAGCCTTAATATCGTTTATCAAATCTATGCTAGTTTCTGTAATAGCAGCTAAAAGCAATTCTTTATCTGTGTGATAGCTTATAGTTTGCCATATTTTATTTTTGATATCTTCTACTTCATTTTTTTTGTCATCGAGCACATCAAACGATAATTCATGCACATTTTTACTACCCGATAAACTAGAAGTTAGTGCAATAGCATGTCTATTAACCTTTTTGCCCGTAACATATGAATACATCTCGACTTTTCTAAATTTTTGACATAATTCTGCTATTTCTATCAATGCTCTTTCGACATCTAAGTCAATCCAATCACGAATTAGTTTATTAGCTGCCAGACTAGCTATTCCTGGCATATCTTTTTCTATGCTTTGAAAATTAGATAATCTAGTTGCTAGGGCATCTACTCTAAAATCTCCACTACTCTGCCTAATATGTTCTGCTCTATTGTTTAGTTTTTTGATATTTTTTTTTGATGGTTTTAATGGCATGTCAACTTGTAATTCTTGTAGTAGTACTTGACTTAATTTTTCTAATAAATCAGAGTAAGCGTTCATTATTTCTTTTATGCAGCATATGAATTCATCGGCATTTTTATTGCCTTTTGAGATATCAAATAAAGATGCTATATCATCATAAATTAGCTTATTTGGATCGTGTGCTGATTTAATAAATTCCCTTAATTTAGTAGCTTTTAGGGATAAAGTCCTAGTTCGCAAAACCCATGGGTTAACTTTTTCTATAATCCGCACTAACTCTTTTGAGATTATCAAGGGCGAGATTTTATTGCTACTAAATTTAGTAACTATATTAGCTTTTATCAAAGATGACGATATCAAATCCAAAATATCTTTATTTCGGTTATCTTGTTTTACATATCGCAAAGATATTTGATTTGCTGCTTTGATTAAGTAATCAATAAATAAATCATTTATTTCAGGTAGGTAAGTACCGTTTAAGTATGCGCCGACATCAAGTTTTTTTGATAAAATATAAGCAGTTAGCAAAAATGGTTTCAATCCATTTTTTATTCCGAATGGTTTTTCGTCCCAACTTAGATATATTTCTTTTAACTTTACGTTTCCCTCATGTTTTTTGAGTAACTCGTCAGTATGTTTCCATAATGGATATAAATTTTGTTTTGCATTTTTTGGCGGATAAAAATTCCATTTACCATCAATTTTTTTATACAATTTTGTTTCTTCTAATAGTATTTTGAATAATCCTTTTTCAGCTGGATATCCGTTTATTCCAAGATATTCTTCGCCTGTATTTAGCACCATTTTTTTAAGTAAAATATTCAATGCCGCATTAGCATTACTAGATGGCTTATTTCTGTTTAGCATTTCACTTTTTATTTTAGGTGATTTTTGAAACACAAAATCGGCTAATTTTGACGCTTTTTCTGATATAGCTTTTTCATTTAGCATGCCTAAATTTGAACCATTGTGATACCATTTTGATCTTAAAGCAGTGTTTGCCAAAAGAGTGTTCAACTGGTTAGATACAAAATTGATTTTGCTTTCTACTTCTCTTCGCGCAACTTTATCTCCTATCAAAGCTACCGAATTTTTTCTTATCCACTCGAGTGCTAATAACTCACGCGAAAACTCATTAAGGTTATTATAATCGGGTGACACGCTTATTACTTGCGGAAAATCTTTACATTCATATGAACTAACGTAATCACATGCTTTTACATATTCATCATTATTACTAACAATTATTATAACAAATTCTCCAAACTCTTGATTTATGATGTTTTTCGTATTCTTAAATAGAGAATACTGAGCGAGCCTAAAATTCATCCATCTCATAGCCCCGGTTTCGTGATAATGTTTTTTAGCAACAATCGGCTTAAATGCTGCAATCATATTTAATTTATCAAAATCCACATCAGCTATTTGCTTAAAAGCCTCTTTTAACTCTTCCTCAATATCGAAATCACTACTTTCAAATAGTGCAAAACTGTTGCCATATTTATCCTCTCTTATGACATTTAGGCTCTTGAGTTCCTTAATTGCGGCATCAAATTTTTTTTCATTTTTACAAATTGATTTAAGTAGCGTTTTTGTTGCTATGAGTCCTGAACTTCCCTTGAAGATATTTATTACAGATATTGTTTTTATTAAATCAATTGACTCATCAATATTTGCAGATGCCGATACTTTATTTAATGCTTCGCATGCTAATGCCCATATTTTGTAATCATTAGATGCTAATATTGCGTTTTCAAAATTTGCCTGCAAATAATTCCAATAATCACTTGGCATATAAAGCGATTTATCTTTAATTTTTTTTGATGATAAAAAATGCTGAAAACCAAATGGTTCTGCAGAGCATAGAAATGAAAAAATACTTCTTTGATTTTGCCCAAATTTCCTAGACAAAGATCCTATCAATACACTAACTATCGGATGCAATGGCCAACATTTTGTTAAAAATTTTTGCAATGATTTTTTTGATATTGGTTTGTTTGCGCTTATTATTTCAGTAACAATTTTAGTTGGTTTAGCAATTCTTTTAGGTTTCAAATCGGATTTTATTGCTTCAGAGATTAACTCAATTTGTTCTTGTCCATCATTATTTACGGTTATATCAATAAATCTACCTTGAATTTTAATCCATTCATCTCGGCTAGCTTTTGGTAAATTTCTTGAATACTCGGCAAATGATTGATGTAATATTACAATAAAGATAATTTTCCCATTACTTCTATTTGCCAGCTCAGCTATTTGTTGATATATGTAAATATCGAACTCGCTTTTTTTAGTTGCCTGCTCTAAAAATTTACCTAGTTCATCGATCAATATAACGATCCCATCTTCATTTTTTTCCTCTTGTCCATTTTTTGCATCAATCTCAAGTTTCAATAGAATATCTTTAATTTTAGGCTTTGTCTTCAAAGCCGAAGACAATTCAACAATAGGATCTTCCGTGCTTCCTATGATTTGAATTATTTTTCTTGATTTTTTAGGACTAAAAAAGTTAAGCACTGCAGTATTTTTAGGACTAATTTTATGGTAGCTTTTATCAAAAAAACCATTTTTTGAGTTCAAAAGCGAAGATAAAAAAATCGCTAAACTAGATTTTCCTGCTCCATAGGGCCCGTTCCATATGAATGATGCTTGATTTGATTTTTCAATATGCTCAACCATAGTTTCTAAAACATATTCCGATGATGGCAGTAGAATATAATTTTCTAATACTTCATAATTTCGACTATCTGATACAATATTGATTGATCTTTGAAACCCTTTGCTAATTGATATTTTTTTATTTAACTTCATTATTTTTTATTTCTTTTTTTAATGCTAAATAAGCCTCTGCTTTAGCCTGACTTAGTTTAGTTGCCGCTTTTTTAGTAAATTTCTTTATTCCTGCTGTTTCGCTCCATGATATCTTATCAAAAAACCGATCAGAGATATTTTTAACCAATAATAGCAATGAGTGCTCATCCAATAAAAATACTCGTCCAATTGATCCCGGATCATACATTATCGCCTCAAATGATATTGATGCTTCATTTTTGTGATAGTTCTGCCAAAAATCCAATAAAAGATAATAAGCAAGAGTTGTGCTTATGTTCGACTTAAACCCCCGGTTTAGCGAATATAATCCTCGAAAATTCACAGATCTTATTAAAGATAGTTCTGCTAGGGGTGCTTCAATTGCATCATTATTAAAATCGTTCGTTGCAAATGTTTTGACAACATACATCTTGATAAAGCACTCGATATCACGTTTAATAGTTATTAAAGAGGGCGGTTTCCATCCTTCACTATTGCATAAATCCAAAATTTCATAGTTCAAAGTTTTTCGATCAAATGTTCCTCCGTTATAATAATTAAAAAACCAATGATAAGTTATCAAGTTAGGATTTTTCACTATGTTATAATGTATTAGCCACAAAGTTAAAGGCGACTCCATCCATGGATCGCATCCATTTTCAGCTAAAAAATCTTTTGCAAAATTAGTAACTCCGTCTTTATCTATTATACTTGCATAATTAGACCAATGTCTCATTGCTGCGACCATATTTTTGCCGACGCCAAAATTTGCTATCAATCTTGGTTCATTAAAAATATTTTTAATATTCTCTCCTAAATTTTTTACCGAAACCACTTCATCATAGACTTTTTTAAGCCATCCATATCTCAAAGGAAATGTTTCGTGACCGGAAAAAATTTGTTTATCGTTACCGTGATAATTATTAACTAGCATATAACTAATGTTGCAATTTTTACAAAACAAGTCAATATTGCTTCTGGATATTTATTCCAAATATGTGGATTTTTATGAAAGCTCCTCAAAATATATATTTAGACAATCATGCGACAACACATTGCGATAACGAAGTTATTGATGTAATCAACAATATTTTGTCTAATAAACATATCGGCAACCCTCATTCCTCGGAGCATAATTATGGTTGGCAGGCCAATAAAATTATATCTGACTCGAGCGAAATTATAGCAAATTTTATAAATTCCTTATCTTTTGAAATATTTTTCACATCAGGCGCAACTGAATCGAACAATATTGCAATTTTAGGAACTATAAAAAATGCATCTCGAAAAACTAATAAAAAAACTATAATTATATCCGCAATAGAGCATAAATCTGTTATAGAACCATCTATTGAAGCAGCAAAGCTTTATGGTCTTAAATTGAAATTTGCCCCTATCAACAAAGATGGCATTGTATCGCTCGAGGTCCTAAAGAATCTTATTGATGATGACACTTTATTAGTTTCGATTATGCACACTAATAACGAAATAGGTACGGTTCAGCCTATATCAAAAATAGGTAAATTATGTGCAAAATACGGTGCTATCTTTCACGTAGATGCTTCTCAAGGTTTTTATTCTAAAATAGATGTATTAAATGATAGAATTGATCTTCTTAGCATGTGTGCTCATAAATTTTATGGTCCTGTAGGCATAGGTTTTTTGTATATAAGTGAAACATTAAGCACAAAACCGCTTTCCGTTTATTTAGGCGGACAGCAACAAAACGGGACTAGATCGGGAACAATATCCGTAGCTCTTGTAGCCGGTATGGCAAAAGCAATAGAAATTCTAACTGCTAATATTAAAAATGAAATCAAACATTTGTTAGTCTTAAGAAAAAATTTTCTCTATCAACTAGATGCTAACGGCATAAAATATCAGATCAATGGTTCGCTACAGTTTCGACACCCGGGAAACTTAAATATTCAAATAACAAACAATGACGCAAACGAGTTGATATACAAAATTCAGCCGCATGTAGCAATATCTACGGGTTCTACTTGCAATAGTGGTGTTATAGAGAATTCTTACGTATTAAAAGCACTTGGTTTGTCTGATAATGAAATTAGCACCTCGATCAGAGTTGGTTTCGGTAGGTTTAATAGCACGCAAGAAGTTACAAAATTTATAAAACTGCTAAAAAATACAATTTCTTAATTATCTTCTTTTCGAGTGCCGCGATTAAATCTGTACTGCTTTAGCAATCTCTAAAGCTTCTTCTATCCTCTAAATAATTAGCCGTATGCTGAATATTGGAATGTCCAAAGAATTTTTTTGAGTAGTTTTTGACAAGCTCGCAGATTTCCCGTTTTTCTATAGATCAAACTTACTTTAGTACGTCTTAAAAAGTGCCGCCCTTAAATCTGTATTCCTCTAGCAACCTCCAAAGCTTCGGCTTCTTCTATGCCTAAATAATTAGCCGTATGCTGAATATTGGAATGCCCAAGCAATTTTTGACAAGCTCGCAGATTCCCCGTTTTCCTATAGATTAGACTTATTTTAGTACGTCTTAAAGAGTGAGTGCCATATTTCATATGGTTCAGCCCGGCCATAGAAAACCATTTTTTTACCAACGCCCTATATTGATTTACCGAAATAGGTTTATGCAGTGATTTACCTTTTAATGGGGTAAACAGATAATCGTTCCATTTTTTATCAAAAGTCTCAATAAATTTTTTAATCAAAGCTTTTGTATTTAGAGTAATGCATGCGGTAACTTTAGTGCCTGTTTTTTGCTGTTGAATAGTTATGCTGTCTTGTACTTCAAGATTTTTCATTACATCAGAAATCCTAATTTTCACTAAATCACAACCTCTAAGTGATGTATCAATAGCAAGATAGAACAACACAAGATCACGCAATACCCCTGTTTCTTTGAGTCTCATTTTCAAAAGACTCACCTGATCTGGAGTAAGCGGCGGTTTTGTGCCGACAATTTTTCCTTTATTCCAAACTTTTTTCATTGCTTTTTTTCATTTTCATAATTTTGACTATATCAACGCTTTTTAGGCATTTTATAAAAAAAGCGACATAAAAATCAAGCTTGATTTTTGTAACCGGCTATAACTCGGCTATTTATGCACAAATAATACCCACGCTTATAAGCAAAAGCATCTATAAGTTACCCCGGTCACTAAAACCCCGAATCAAAATTCTTTTCATGAAATTATAGATTTGTGTAAAATGGATTTAATCCAAATTTGGTAAGGTATCCCTTCACGCATAGCTTGAGCTTTCAAAAGCGCAAGATCGGTATTAGGAACCCTCAAAGTAATCTGTGTTGTTTTTTCCTTCAAAGTATTTTTAGCAGCTTCTTGAAACATTTTAAGACGCTGATTTGTTAGATTACTTACCAAAACAAAATCCTTTTTATTTATTTCTTTTTCGATACTTTCGATAAGATTTTTATCTTCATCGTCAAAATATTCTTTTTCTTTTTTCATTTTCTCATTTTCCATTTTCTCATCTTTTTTTTTACTTGTTTGTTTTACCTAGATAAATTTTTTTGAATTTACGACTTCGATAAAGGGTTTTCATAAATATTTCCTCATCATTCTCGATATAAGGTACTAAATATATATAACCGCCAATCTCTAGCACGAAAATTTTTTGCTGTGAATATTTAGCGCTAGGATTATCAATACTATCAATTATTTTCCCTGCTTCTATAAGTACGACACATTCTTCAAATCCAATACCTCGATTTTTTTTTAGCCAAGCAGATTTTTTTGGATCCCATTTTATTTTTTTAATCATAACATACATTATACATACAATGTATTGCTATGTCAAGTTTTTTTGCATTTATTTATTGCGCCGGCTTGTTCCCATATTTGATAAATTTGCGCTAAATCTTTTGGAGCTTTGCCTTTGAGTTTTTTTAGCTCAGATTTCGCACCAAGTTTTGCCGAAGCTTTTAATCTTTCTAATGCCCCTTTTGCAACATGTGGAGTAATATTATTCTCCTTCATTATACTGACAGCATCTTCTAATTCTTTTGCCCGTCTTGCTGCGTGAATTAGATCGCCTGCCATATATCGTTGTGCTAACTTTGCAAAGCTTTCGTTATCTATGGTATCACCAATACTTTGCATTATCACATCTTCTATATCATTACTTCTTGCAAACTGAAATGTTTCGACTAATAGAGCTTCAAAACCTTTGGTAAAAATAGATCGCGCTAGTTTAATCTTAGTTGCCTTGCCTGCCTTTGCTTCGATAATTTTTATATTCATTCCCCAAGGTATCATGGCCTTTTGCCAAGTTTTTGCCCCTGTTCCCGAAGCAATAATAGGTACTTTGTGCCCGTGTATTGGTAGCGGCCCCATCATAGGGCTATCGGCATATAAAATATTTTTTTCGAAGCATAAATTAGCTAGTTTTTCTTTTAATATAGGTGAAGAGGAGCAAACATCTACTAACATTTGTCCTTTTGCTAGTTCTGCAATGATGTTCTGTGCCGCTGCTTGCGAGTATATTGCTGGTACTGCCAAGATAACTATATCACAAATTTTTGCTAAAGTTTTTGGATTATCTAGGGTGATTACCCCTGCTTTTAAGGCTCTTTCTTTAGTTATTTTATTTGTATCTGCTTTACTATCTATAATTGCGGGATCGAAGGTATGTACTTCTTTTAATCCTGATTTAATCAAGCCGCTTGCCATATAAAAAGCCGCTTCGCCAAAACCAATAAACCCTATTTTTTGCATATTATTTTTTTTGTTATTTTTTTTGTTATTTTTTTCGATTAAGTATTGCGGTGACGATCGGTACGCAAATAATTGTAATTGTTCCTATTAGCAACATCAATGATATAGGTCTTTGTACTAGCATTATGAGGCTTCCTCCGCCTAATTCGAATGTCCTCAGTAAATTTTCTTCAATAATACTGCCAAGCACAACCCCGATAATAGTAGGAATAACAGGAAACCCGTATTTAAGCATTAAAAAACCTAGCATTCCTGCAATAACCATCACAATAACATCTAGCCAATTAAAATTGATCGAGAAAATCCCGATAACCGAAAGTAAAATAACTACCGGGATAATGATATTTATATTTATTGTAGTTAGTTTTCCAAGTAATCTTACACTAGCAAGCCCTATTATGGTTATAACGACCTCCGAATACAGCAAACCCAAAAATAAAGCTAGGGTTATAGCATAGCCTTCGCCTTCAAACATAGCTATTCCAGGACGCAATCCGTGTAGTAACATAGCAGCTAAAACAATAGCAGTTGTAGCGCTACCCGGTATACCGAACATCAGCGTTGGAATTAAAGCCCCGTCAATACAAGCATTATTAGCGGCTTCAGTTGCGACTAAGCCGCGTTCATTACCTTTACCAAATTCGACTTTATCTTTTTTTCCCGATCTGACGGCTTCACCATATGAAACAAAAGTTGCAACAGTGCCTCCGGTACCTGGTATTGCTCCTATAATAAACCCGATAATTGAACTTTTAACAAGTGTTTTCCATTGCTTAAAAGTTTTTTTAATGCCCTCCAAGCGACTTCCGCCTAGTGTTTTTATACTCGAGATTTGTCCTGTATTTTCGGAAAAAAGCTTTGCCATAGTCGCAATGCCAAATAAACCTAACAATACGGGAAGAAACGATACCCCATCATATAGTTCTAATAAATTGAAAGTATAACGAACATCCGCAGAGCTTCCCGGCGCAATGCCAATAACCGTAATACAAAGCCCTAATAAACCTGATATCAAAGCTTTATAAAACGCTCCTTTAGATATCAGCGACACTAAAATAATTCCGAATATGCCAAGCATAAAATATTCAGGAGTGCCAAAAAGCAACAAAAAAGGTAACATAAAAACAGAGCCAAAAATAGCGATCATATCACCTATTACCCCACCCGTAGCGGAAGCCGTCGATGAAATAGTCAAAGCGGTAACGGCTTGTCCTTTTTTTGCCATCGGATATCCCTCAAGAGTACTAGCAGCAGCAGAGCCATCGCCTGGCGTATTCAAAAGAATAGAAGGAATACTCCCCCCATACATAGTGCCATCATATAGCGATATGATAAAAATCAGTGCGTATAAAGGCTCCATATAAACGGTGAACGGCAATGCTAAAGCGGCTCCGAGTGCCGGCCCAATACCCGGAATAGCCCCAATAATAATTCCAATTACGGTGCCAAGTATAATCCAAAAAATAGCTTCAATAGTAGTAACCATTGAGAACGCTAAAGCCAGATTATCAAAAAATTGAGCAAACATAATTACAACTTTAATAAAGCACCTTGAGAATAGTGGTATCCGAATGCTGTATCAAAAACATATGTTAATCCCGAAATTATAATTATGAGAAAAATAGCAACAGGTATTATATATTTGACTTTTTTTCTAACGACATAAACATATATAAAAACTGCGATTACCGCAGCCAAGTAAAAACCTAATAGATATGCCAGCCCTGCATATAAAGCGGTATATGCAAAGACAAAATAGGCTTTGAAATAAGAGATATTTTGTTTTTCGGTTTTTTTATTTAATTTTTCTGGTTTTTTTCCTATAGAAAACTGATCATTATTTGCAATAATAGCGTTAAATGCAGGCGGAAACATGCCTCTAAATATGTATATTGTCACCAACACTAAAGCAGGCGATGATAGCATAATCGGAAAAATAGCTGAATCGTAACTAAACTGCCATGCTCCCAAAAAAATAACCGCAAAAAACACTGCAAGTACTAAAGAAAAGATCATTTCTTCGATAGTTATTTTATGATCAATAAACCTCACACACTTAATCCCAATCCCAATCCAAATCCCACCAAATGCTAATTATCTTACTCAAGATTTTTTACAGCTGCTCTGAATCTCTGAGCTCGTAATTATTTAACGATTGCTTCTAGATTCAATTCTTTTGCCACTTCGATTGCATCTAATATTGCTTGCTCTGCTTCTGCTCCTGTTCCATAAGCGGGCTTAAGTTTGAGTGCCTTATATTGCGCTTGTACGAAAGTATTATTTTGTGCTTCGATCAATGCTTTTTCAAGAATTTTTCGATGTTCTTCATCAATTTGCGCCGGTGCATAAATAGATCTTCTCAGCACGCATACTTCTAGCGGATCAAGTCCAAACTCATTCATAGTCGGAACATCTGGATAGCTTCCCAGCCTTTCAGTTGCACCGACAATCGCCAAAGCTTTTAGTTGCCCGTTTTTGACGCTATCAAGAGCTGATGATGCGGTAATAATTCCGACTTCAACTTCTTGACGCAAAATAGCTGCGACAATATCCCCCGTACCTTTATAAGATACATATTGTTGCCAATTTATATTATTACGTTTTTTCAACAATTCGGCGGCAATATGCCAAATAGTGCCTTTTTGCTGCGAAGCAATTATCTTTTTTTTGCCAGAATTATATGCTTTGATCATATCTTGAAAAGAATTTATGCCGGATTTAGGATGAGCGACAATAATTCCCGGCTCACGCACATATACGGTTATTCCCTTAAATTTTTTGATATCAAATGGCGGTTTATTAAGATACCAAGACCATGGCGTCGATGGCGGATTAAATGCTGTTAGCGTATATCCGTCCGCTTCAGCGTTAAATCCCGTCCCGGCTCCTCGAAGCGAGGCCGCCCCTGGAATATTTCTAATATTTACCGGTACTCTAAGGCTTTTTTTATTAGCTAAGGCAACCGAAATCGCTCGCAACCAAATATCGGTGCCCCCGCCTACGCTAAACGGAACAATAATATCAATGGCTTTGTTAGGAAATTTATCAGCGGCAACAGATTTAGCCGGCGGTGAAAATAACATCATCGACATTGCTACAAAAGCAACAAAAAACCTGATGAATTTATATTTATTAAAAATCGAACTTATCACAAATCTACCCTCACTTAACTTAAATTAGTCAACTATCCATAGATAGTTTATCATAAATTTATGTAATTACAACAATTATTTTTAAGATAGCAAATTTTGCGTTAGATAAGATCTGTTTCTATAATATAAATTTGCCTGCTTCCTTCGTGTACTGAATCAATACAAATCATTTTATTATCAAAACTCCA
>CAXARH010000049.1:0-46367 GCA_963971285.1 Astropecten irregularis | reverse complement strand
TACTGTAACGTAAGACGTGCAGCAGCCGACCACCTTGTATCTGCTAAGATCATGTCATGACCTTTAATAAACCGCTTTAATTCTTCAGATAACGTAATATTATCCCCATAAAGTCTAGGATCGCTATAAGAAACGGTGAAACGTTCCCCATTTTCATCTATTACAACCGTTGCGTTCGTAGAAAGTGTTGCCGTTATCTTCTTCACGTAACGGGTATCCACGCGATATCTACGGAGTTCTTCTATGATCTCTTCCCCCATGAGATCATCGCCCACCTGACTCCAAAGCGAGGCTTTCCCTCCCAACCGCGTAATAGTCGCCCCCGCTGTAGCAGCAGGTCCTCCACCACACGTAGTAAAGTCTTTTGCAATGTACTTGCCTTCTTCTTTTGGGAATTCTTTAAGATAAAAGATGTTATCTTTTGTGGTAAGCCCTACACAAAATATTTTCATAACTACTTTAATTTATCCTACTATCTATGACTATGACTATTGTCCCGTTTTTATTTCAGATTTGCTAAAATGGGTAAAATGGGTTTGCTAAACAGGTTTGCTAATTTTACTGGGTGTTTTAGCTTTTTTTTGTAATGAAGTGTTTAATATAGTGTTTATCTGCCCTCCCATTTCTAGCATCCTCCGTTTCTGTAATCCCTCCCTTCTACCCCCCACTGTTTCTTCCGCCTCATTTCTACACATCCCCCGTTTCTTCCACCCCACCGTCTCTCTACCTTCCTATTTATTCCACCCCCCGTTTCTTCCACCCTGCCGTCCCAGCCACAGCCCAGACTTTTTATGGAAGGCTTAAAAGTCCTAGTACTTTAGGTAAATACAATGATAAACCGGGAATATACGTCACTAAAAATATAATAAGTATCTCAACTATGATGAAGGGGAGTAGGTCTTTAATAATAACGGGTAGACGTTCTCCCGAAATATCGGATGCCACAAATAATACTAATCCCATAGGAGGTGTACTCAAGCCAATGGTTACGTTCATACACATAATAACAGCAAAATGTATAGGGTCCACCCCTAAAATTCCCGTAAAAATAGGGCTGAGAATAGGACCTAATATTAGTAAAGCAGGTCCCGCATCTAAAAACATGCCCACTATAAGCATCAAGATATTTAAAATAAATAAAAGTGTGTAGGTATTAGTAGAAATAGCCGTCAAAGCCCCTTCTAAATTGTTAGCCACACCCGTAAGTGTGATGATGCGTGAAAAGGCTAAGGAAGCCCCTACTAATATCAGAATAGGTCCTGAAACAAGGACTGTCCGATAAAAAATATCGCCTAATTCACGAAACTTAATAGTTCGTGTAACAAATAAACACAATACAAATGCGTATAACACCGCCACAGCTGATGCCTCTGTAGGAGTAAAGACCCCAAATAAAATGCCTCCAAGGAGAATAATAGGTGCTAATAATGCCCAGAATGCCTTGATAAATCCTTTACCACGTTTTTTCCATGAAGCTTTTTCACCAGATACTGGAAAATTACGTTTTTTCGCAAAATACCACGTTAAAACCATCAACGAAAGACCCACGAGGAGACCGGGAATAAATCCCGCCGCAAAAAGTGCCGCTACCGATACGTTCATAATAAACGCATATAATATCATAATTCCACTCGGCGGAATAATAGGTCCAATCACCGATGATGCAGCCGTCACAGCAGCCGAAAATGAACGCGTATACCCATTTTTTTCCATTGCTGGTATCAACATCGAGCCAATAGCTGACGTGTCCGCCACAGCCGAACCACTTAATCCCGCAAATAAGATGCTACTAAAGATATTCACATGTGCCAGTCCACCACGAATATGCCCTAATAACAATCCAGAAAAATTGACAATGGTGAGAGTAATACCCCCCTTATTCATAATTTCTCCCGCCAACATAAAAAAGGGTAGTGCCATAAGTGGGAAACTATCCATCCCATTAAAAAGTGTACTTTGCAGTAATCGTAAAAACGATTCATTCCCATCCATCGCTATCATGACACCGGGTGCAAGTAACAGACTAAATACGATTGGAATCCCCAATCCTATTAGTACTAAAAAATATATTATAAATACAAGTGACATCTTTAACCTTTCATATCGTTCTCTATCGTTCTCTTAAGTGGGTGGTTTTATCAGCAAATCATCCCACCATCGCTCTTATCAAATCATTCTTATGAGAACAGTTCTTTTTTATCTCATCATAACGTTTATGAGAATAACTCCTTTATTTCTACTATGATGCGCTCGATGAGGACAAGTAAAAACACCGTAAATGAAATAGGCATCACAGCATATACGTAATTCATGGTTAAAAAAGGAATAGACGTGGAATAGATGGTCTTCCCAGCTATCATAAATTCATAAGAATATTTTAAAAAATAGTAAGCAAACATAACTATTGCAAAATGTGTCAGCAAATTTAACACAAGCTTAGGCTTACGTTTTAATATATTAGGAAGGATGTCTATGCGAACATTGAGGGCATAACGATAGGCTGCTGGAATAGAAAAAAAGGCTAAACAAATCATCATGATCCTAGCAAGTTCTTCAGCCCACGGCAACCCCGTATTAAATCCATAACGAAGAATCACTTGTAACGAAATAACTGCAAACATGACCGCACAACATAATACGGCTATCCACTTAAAGACTCTTATAAATGCCGTATTGACCTTAGATAACAAAAAAATACTTTTTGCTTCAGAATTCTCTCCTGCTTTATCTATCGCCGATGACTTTTGAACTTCTTTTGAAACTTCAGCATCTTTAGAAATCACAGAATCTTCAGCAGTTTTAAGTTCTTTAAGATTCTTAGGATCTTTAGGTTTTTTAGGAGCTTTGCCCTCTTTGTCATTTATGGAAGGAGGAGTCATAACTACTATTTCCTCTTATCTAAAATATTTTATAAAGAATATATACATCTAATACAAGTGATATATCCCGTGCATCCGATGCCCCCAACAGTAAGATATATATATTTTTCATCCCATTATATATCTCACTGTTAGATGGCAAACGTTGTAATAATCTATTAAGTAGATAATTAACAAATATCCCTTAATTAAATAATTAAGGATATATTATTAATTAAATAATTAAGGATGTATTATTAATTGATTTCCCTGTTATAACGACGAGTTAAGTTCTTTTCGCAGGTTGCGACACTTTTTTCTACAGCCGTTAGCCAATTCTTACCAAATTTCTTAACATACCACTGTTTAACAGGTCCCACTGCACGTTGAAAGGCTCTTTTCTCAGTAGAAGTAGGTACGTAAATAGTCCCGCCTGATTTCTTAAAGACTTCATAAGCATCTGCTTGAACGCGCATTGGAAAAACTCGGGTGGTTTGCTTCATAAAGTAAAAACCATCGACGACTACTTTTTTAAGCTCATCGTTCATGGACTTGAACTTCTTATTATTCATAAACCATAACGCCGTCATATAAGCATGCCCATCCAATGTAATATATTTGATATGTTCATGAAACTTCTGATTCACAATGTCCGTGATGCCATTTTTAGTACCCGCTACCACGCCAGACGCAAGAGCCGTATAAACTTCAGGCCATGCAATAGGTGTAGGAGTACCTCCCAATGTTTTTACAAGTTCGACTTGGATTTCTGCATTGATGGTTCTAAATTTCTCACCTTTTATATCGCCTGGTCGCTTGATCTGCTTCTTGGTAGTTGCAAAATTTCTCCAGCCACCCGTATTACCCACCATCATCAGTCGCATATTGGGTTTTTCTTTGAGAATAGCCGAACGAAGTTGCCCGACAAAAGGACCGTCAAACAAGCATTGTGCCACACGATCATTCGGAAGTAAATATGGAATATCCAATACCTGTATAGGTGGATAAAATGATGCTGTTCCAGCCGTTGTTGCAATATTGATATCCGTCACGCCTGCATCCACTTGTTCTGCACATTCACGAGCATTTCCGCATAATGAAGCATTTGGATAAATATCTACTTCTATTTCCCCATTGGAATGGGATTCGACGTAGTCTTTAAAAACGACAGAACCATCATAATCTTCATCACTTTTAGGCCCTGTGAATGTAATTTTAAGTGAGTATTTAGGTGCAGCCATTAAGAGTTGCGACATTAAAAATACCCACACTAACATCCATACAGACGTTAGTTTTACTATTTTAATTGTTGTTGTTTTGTGCATGAGTCAATCTCCGCTAAATTAATTAAATGTTTTTTGTTTTTTTCTTACTAAATATTATTCGATTGTGTAGCTATTAATTGGCTAAATATTAAAATTTACTACTGATTTAAGTGTTTTTTTAGATCTTCTAGATAAACTTTTATTTTTACGCCATTTAACACTGATACCACATTTGCTTAGTATTGATACTTAATTACTATCCTATTATTATACTATGCACTTTCAATAATAAAAAAAACAAATGTTTTTTTAAGAAAAAATGCTAATAAACCCACTAAAAGACCTAAAAATAATAGAAATCATTATAAGACGATGACTCTCCTGGAAATTATTATAATACAATAACGCTCCTAGCATTTAATGATTGTGTTAGAATACTCATATACTTACGATAGTAACCAGAGAATAACTGCACTCAAGAACTATAAAAAAATACCAAATTCGTTAAAATTCACTTATTTTGCTAGGATTCATTCATTTTACTAGGATTTACTTATTTTCTTAGAAATCACTTATTTTCCTAATTTCCTTAGTTTTCTTATCAATTTTCCTAATCATTGATGATTCCACCGTCTACATTGATGACCTGTCCTGTAATGTAGGAAGCGGCAGGACTCAACAAAAAGAGAATAGGGCGTACCACCTCTATAGGTTCGCCCCAACGTTTAAGTGGAATTTGGGCACGTAATTTCTCGCTACGTGACCGGATGACGGGATCTGCCATTTTTGAAGCAATAATCCCAGGTGCTAAGCCATTAACGAGCACTTCTGGAGCCAAACGTCTCGCATACGCACGCACTAACCCCACAATACCTCCTTTTGCAGCACTATACGCCACGTGTTCGTAGGCTCCGCGTTTAAAAGAGAGCGAACTTGTGAAAACAATCCGCACAGGTGCAGCCCCCAACTCCAATTGCTTTAAGTAGGCTTCAGTGATATTATAAACACTAGTTAAATTACCTGAAATGGCTCTTTTATAGATGTTTTCCTTCTCCGTTAAAGGCACATCTTCAATATCGCTTTCAAATACTCCCGCTAAATGGACTAAGGCACGACCTATCTCAATTTTTTTTAGTAAAGCCTCCGCTTCATCCATAGTCTCACAGACAGCGTAATGATAGCTTAAACGAGACGCATACTCTTTAAAATAGGCTTTTTCAGGAGCTGATAGCTCTTTTTTAACATCGATCACCCCAATAGATGCTTCCGTCTCCGAGAGTAACGTCTGTATTAACGTTCTACCAATAACCCCCAATCCTCCCGTTATCAGTACACGTTCCTTATAAACCGCTCCAAGTCCATTAATATTGCTAAAAGTGGGGGAGGAGACCGTATTAGTAGGAGAGGAAACCGTATTTATTTTCCCAGCACTGTTGCGAATATTAGAATTTCCCATAAAAGATTACTTTTTTTATCACATACCAGAAAATATTATAACATATCCAAAGATATACCAGTAAAAATCAACAAATACCACAAAAAATAAATAGTAAATAGTAATTATCAGCAAATAGTGAATAGTGAATAGTGAATACCAGTAGATACCAGTAAATATCCTAATTGCCAGTAAATATCCTAATATATCTATAAATATGGTATTAGGTTATATAAAATATGCTCTTTAGAGGATAAAAAGACCCATATCAGGTCTTATGCTCATCACATATTGGATAATAGGCTAAGACCGTATTAAGTATAACGCTATGTTTTCCCTTCATTTTAGCTTCCTCTTAAAAATTTTTTAGGTGGTTTTAATAAATTTTTAGGGATTAAAACACGGTTTTTTAAGTATTTTTTACGTGTTTTTACTATTATTTTAAAGGAGTTTTCCCATTTTTAGCGTCAACTCCCAGTAATAAGGTAAAAAACTAGGGAATTGGGAAGAGAAAATAGAAGTAAGATGTTGGGGAAGAGGGGTGGAAGCGAAGGGAAGGGGGGCTTGCCTTCGCTTCCATATTGTTGTATATATATTGTAACATAATAATTATTATATGTCAAGAAAATTTATAAAAAGTAGAGAGTTTATATGAAGAACTTATAAAAAAATTGATTATACGTAAAATTTTTAGGAAATGGCAAGATTATTTCAAGAACTTATAGCAAAAAATCTGATTATACGTAAAATTTTTAGGAAATAGTAAGGTTATTTCAAGAACTTATAAGCAAACTAATAATATCCGCTCCTTGTTTTTACAAATAAACAATATTTTTTCAAATATCCCCTTAATATGTAGGTTGCTGGGAACTTAACAATTTAACACCTTAACACTTAGCACTTAGCAATTAGCAATTAGCAATTAGCAATTGGGAACGGCTGCATCTGGGGCGAGATGCTGGCGACCTAGACCACAGACTACCGTTTGTAGCTTGGGATAGCTTCCATCAGCAAATGTCCAGCTACTATCTTCCCAGCCTACGTAGACGTGGTCAGCAGCAGTAGTATCTGTACTCTTAGATTTCTTTATCCCATTTTTAGCTCATTATATAGTTTCTGGGGGATAGTAAGCCCATTTTTTTCAGCAATCTCTCGTTTAGCTAATTTATTTGCCCCCGGTAGCCGAATCGTCGTGTTGCTCGTAGTCTTATCCTTAGAAATGTTGTTTGAAGTGCTATTCGTGGTATTATCCTTAGAAGTAATATTTGTGGTATTATCCTTAGAAGTACTGTTCATAGTATTATCCGAAGTGTTCTTAGAAGTGCTGTTTGTAGTATTATTCTTAGAAGTACTATTCATAGTATTATCCGAAGTGTTCTTAGAAGTGCTATTTGTAGTATTATTCGCAGTGCTGTTTCCATCCGCTAAAATGCTACTTATCAATGCTTCCAGACGTTTATTATATTGTTGTTTGCTATAGTCTTCTCCACCCAGTAAACGTTTGGGATCAATGAAAAAGGCAAATTGTCCTACACCCGGTGGCTCACCTTCCTCCTCAAAAAATGAACTCGCTTCATAACTAAAATTAGCCCCGTCAGTAGTGCAGAAAAGATTTCTACCATTAGAATCAACGCATATCCTTTAGCATCGCCCAGTGGAAGCATTGAACCTGCTAAGGCTTCATTAGGATCAGTGGTGGGTTCCCCCTCCTTAGTCAGTGCAATATCCGGGGGAATCTCAATTCCCGCTTGCTTCGCCGCCATAATTTTCCCACGTGCCGTCTTCGATAACGATAAATCTACCAAAATAGGCTCCTTACCTTCACGTGGTGCCCCAAAAGCTATTGGATTCGTCCCAAAAAGTGCTTTTTTCCCGCCCCAGGGAGCTATTGCCGATGGAGAATTTGAGAAAAAGAGGCTTACTAATCCTTGCTCCGCCGCCAATTCTACCCATCGTCCCATCATCCCAGAATGATGCGACCTCCTAATCACTAATGCCGCCACCCCCATTTTCTTCGCAATCACCGCACTTTCTTCAATTCCTACCTCCAATCCACGAAAAGCTAGCCCATAATCGCTATCAATTGCCGTTATAACAGGTGTTAAATGTGTTACTTTAGGATTGCTTTTTCCATTGACTTTCCCGCTACGAACCTGTTTCCCATAAAAAATAGCCCTCATCAGTCCATGTCCCTTTTCACCGTAAATCTCAGCATGAAGTAAAGCCCTAACGGTTGCGTTCACATTGGACTCTGAAAGTCCCGCTCTCAGTAAATGTTCCCCCGTCAATTGCCTAAGCTGGGTAAGGGATAACGTTATCCCTTGCTCTGATAAATCCATTTTTCCTTGTTTCTCATCATATTTCACTTTATTTTGCTTTATATCCATAATTTTATGCTTAATATACACTCTATAATCACATACTTTATGCCATCATATACTTTATACAAACAATTTAATCAATTTGTTTAAATTTAAGATTAAAATATAACTATTTTATTAAAATAATACCACTTATTTAAATATTTTAATAAATTACTTCGTTTCTAATAATTTAGTTTATGTAATTTAATTCAGCTTATCATTAGGAAGTTATTGTAAAAAAGTACTAATAATAGCAACAATCCTACTTAAATATACCTATAAACATCCTACTTAAATATACCTATAAACATCCTACTTAAATATACCTATTATAGTATAATAATAGCAGATATACTAAGAGGAAGTTATTATAAAAAATGAACGCTAACATAAAGTTATTAAAATTATCATTTAAGCAAAATATCATGCAAGCACACTCTAACTTAACCAAACAACTATTTTTACCACTTAAAACATTGAAAGGAATATTCACAATGATTAGAACATTGAAACAACTATTTTTAATTAGAACATTGAAACAATTATTTTTACCTACTCAAACCATGAAAATAACCGCATGCGTGCTTACGTTAGCACTAATAACCTTAATAATAGGCTGTACCACTCCCGCAGAAACTAATAGGAACGCAATTCGTGATTTTAACCCAAGCCTCGATCTTTCCATCTTAGATGCAGGTGATACACAGTACACCTTCCGTCTCGTTGGAACCGCTGAAGAGCCTATCATAGAAATAAGCGGATTTACCAATAGCACGAACCAGCAGACCTACACTCTCCAAGTAGCAGAGAATACAAGCGTTTACAGTAACTCAGCAGAGACCATTTCTTTCACTAGCCCAGATGGCGTGCGAACCACTAGCGTTCCGCTCCCTACCACTCTCACCATCACAAACACATCTGCCCCCACCGCTCCCATCACCTATCAGATAAATGCACTATTTCAAGGCTTACCCGTAGCTGAAGTCATGACACCTGAGTTCGCAAGAAATTACTTTTCCGCTACCTTCGGATTAAATGATGATACGCAAACAGTCCCCGTTACTTTAGCAGGCACCAATATCACTTTTAGTAACCTCATCAATAGAGCGAGCGGAACAGGCTCTATCACCACCCGTGCAAACGCACCGCCCCTGCACGATGGATACACTATCACTCCTGTACTTCCCATCGCCTTCGCCGACCCAGACGGAGCCATGACGAACAATGTTCCACCTACTACCCTTCCTGAGACCCTCACCTTCTCCGAAGTAGATAGCCAAGGAGACGTGGTCAATAATAACACCCTTACCTACACGCTCACCGTCTCCCTAATAGAGCCACCTTCTGTGTTCGATAGCATGACACACCTCTCGGTCTTAGATGCTGGAGGCAATCCAGTAACGGAGGTTCGCTTTGCCACCAATGATGAAGGAGGCGTGCAAACCCTCACCATCTCAGGTCTCACCAATCAGCCAGGCAGTTCACCTACTATGTGGACATTAGCCATAGCCGAAAATACTTCGCTATTTACAGCGAACACTTATTCTATTCCCTTTGGTGACCCTGATTTCGTTAACACCGCTACGCTAACGCTCTCTGATCTTACCATCGCGAACACATCTGCACCCAATTCTCCCATCACCTATCAGGTAAGCGTTATCTTTCAAGGACTACCAGTGGCTGAAGTCATGACAGCTGATTTCGCAAGAAATTACTTTTCTGCTACCTTCGGATTAGCAGGTGATATGCAAACAGTCCCCGGTACTTTAGAAAGCACCACCCTTACTTTTAGTGACCTCATCAATAGAGCGAGCGGAACAGGCTCTATCACCACTAACGCAAACGCACCCGACTTGCATCAGGGATATAGGCTCACTTCAAGTGCTGATCCAGATTTTCCCATCACCTTCACCGATCCAGACGGAGCTGCAACAAGTGCTGTCTCTACTAACCTTCCTGAGACCCTTACCCTCTCTGAAGTAGACGCACAAGGAAACGTAGTCAATAATAACACCCTTACCTACACGCTCACCGTCTCCCTAATAGAGCCACCTTCTGTGTTTACTAGGGATCTACATCTCTCAGTATTAGACCGTAATGGCAATAAAGAAAGGGTTGTCTTTAACGTGGCTAATGAAGGAGGCGTGCAAACCCTCATCATCTCAGGTCTCACCAATCAGCCAGACATTTTCCGTACTCAGTGGACACTAAGCGTGGCAAATAGCCCGCTATTTACAGCGAATACCTATTCTATTCCCTTTGGTGATCCTGATTCCGTTAACACCGCTACGCTAATGCTACCCAATCTCACCATCACGAACACATCTGCACCCAATTCTCCCATCACCTATCAAGTACGTGTAGACTTTACGAGTCTTCCCGTGAGGGAGTTCATTACTCCTAGCACCATCAGCACCTACGTATCCGCTACTTTAAGTAGCGTTGCCTTAGCACCTAGTCTTTCCTACTCAGAAAATAATGCTACCATTACGTTTACTACCTTTAATAATAACTTCGGTGATGGGACTATTATCTTAAGAGATCTCCCCACAGGCTACACGGTTACCACAGGGACTATCACGGGTGCCACAGGGACTATCACCTTTACTGACCCAGAGGGGATAACTAATCACACTTTAAATATAACCGAGACCTTCACCGTCTCTGAAGAGGGTAATGCTGCTAATAATTTCCAGACCTACTCCTTAGTGGTAATATTTGAAGCATTCAATGAGCGTGTCTTCACCCCCTCCTTAGATGTTGTTGTGGAGTCCACTATTACATACAGTTCTAAAAGTTCTGCTGTGGGTGGCTCTTCTACTTTAGGATATGATCGACCCGGACCGCCTGAAGATTATACCATCACGGAAAGAAGGGATACAAATTATAATGAGGCTACCCGGCGGACTATTGTTATCAGTGGTCTCACTAATACTTTCATTAATGATTTCGTTGTAGCGAAAAGATGGTATATTAATATCCTATCCAATCTCGTTATTTATGAAGCTAGCAACCATCAGATACGTTATGAACTTTTAGAAGGTGTTAGTTCAGGTCCTTCTGGACAGACAGAAGTAAGTGATAAAATATATAGCCATACTGTGAGCCCGCGTATTGAAACTAGTAATGGTAACGCCCTTGCTAAGACAATCATTACTAATGAAAATGACGTAACCTATGATGATGGAACGACTATTCCTGCAGGAACGCCTATTCATTATACTTTTGAATTAAATTTTATAGGTACTCCTATCAGTGAGATCATTACACCTCCCACCATCTCAGACTTCGTTAGTGCTACGTTTGGCACACAGAATGCTGCCGGACAGAAGGTTGCCGTAGAGCTAGTAGGGACGAACATTACCCTAAAGGGCATCACGAACGTGCCGAACGGCATCCTCACGCTTACTACGGCAGATCTTCCCACTGGATACAGTGCCTCCGCTACCCCCCTTACCATAAATAGTAATGATACTTGGACTGCGGGTGTAACAACCCTCACAGAGACCTTGACACTATTTGAGGGGACCGACGTCAATGATCCCGTGAATGCTAACAGCATAACCTATACACTAAGCGTGGACCTCACCCAGCCCGCTCTCCTTAGCTATGAGGATATCACCGCTACTTTTGGGACAGAGTTTCGTACATTTACTAATGACCAAAGTGCTATCATGTACAATGACAATGTTCTCGTTACTGCTCGCCCAGAAAATATCTCTATCTCAGGTACTACTATCACCATTAATGGCTTCACCAATAGCGATAATGCCCTCAGTCATACAGGTGCCATTAGCATTGTAGACCAGTCTAGCACTCCTACCTTTACAGCCACCCCACTTACCTTCACTGACCCACAGGGCATTTCAGCCCATGAGACCAATATAGGCACCATCACGCTTACAGACGCAGTCTCACAGTTAACCACCCCGTACACCGTGATAGTTAACTTCCTTCCCGCAGCAGTCGTAACCTTTCGCATAAACGTTCAGGGTGAGACCCGTGATGCCACATTAGGCACGCGTGGGACTGATATTCCGCTTCCTATCTGCGGAACGTTTGACGCTGCTGACCTAACCCTCTCCATTGGGGGTAATCCTCGTCCAGACCACGTCATCAGGATAGTGAGCCATCTTCTTGTCGCTGAGGAAGATAGGATACTCCCTAATCCACATTATGATGCGGTTACTGATCCCAACCCAGAGTTTATTCAAAGTTCTGGAAGCAGTATGACACCTGATAACACAAGTACCATTTTTCTAACCGCCTGGGATAACTACGGTGCTGAAGTGGGGCATCTATCCGTGGAATATGAGGCTCAGCCATGCAAACTCTTAGCCGATGCTACTGATGCTAATAGTGTAGTAGGCATGAGGGGAAGCGGAACATCCTCTGATCCATGGATCATAGACAATAATCTCAGGCTTGACCTCATGGGGAGGATGGTGAATCTTACTAATGACGTCTACGCAGATAATCATTACCGGGTTACGCGGAGTTTTGCCGTGCTAAAAAGTGGCAGTGGTGATGCGGGTGCTCCATGGAACACAAATTCTAATTATACCCCAATTTACATAGCATATTCCCCTACTGCTGATCCCAACTATAAAACCTATAATAGCTATTACCAAGGTCCAGTAAATGGTCATCTCCAAAGAGGTTTTGTGCCCATAGGCACCACCCTAGAGGCTACTAACAGTGGGACTGCATTATTTGGCACTACTAATACCCTTCTTCAACGTGGAGATAGCCCTACTATGTTTGGCTATACGAATAGCTTTAGGGGTACTTTTGACTGCGGAGGGAACACCCTCGCTAAGCTGGCTGTCAGGAATAGATCTAATGCAGGGACGAGGACGTCCAATGCCAACTTTACGGGACTTTTTGGCTTCATAGACGGTGGCATCGTAAGAAACTGTACGGTAGAAATCTCAGGCAGCGAGCACTATGGGCACCTTCTTATGGGAGGATTAGTAGGATACATCAAGGATGGCACCATAGAAAACGTTACGGTTCGAGGGGGTCAATTAAAAGAAGCAGCCTATAATAATAACCTGAACTCAATTCGTATCAGTGCAAGTAGATTTAAGGGTGGATTAGCAGGGTTTGCTTCCAATTCAACGATAAGAAACTCTTTCGTTGAAAATACAGCAGTAGATGGCTATAATAGGGTAGGAGGCTTAGTAGGGGAAGCAAAGGCTACCACTATCATTAATAGTGGGACTTCTTCCCCTGTGGATGGAGCAATTTATGTAGGGGGGTTAGTGGGATACATTTCAGGTGCTTATGGTGATAATAATGGAGCGAAGATGACTATCATTAGTAATAGCTTTGCCTCAGGTTGGGTAACTCCTGGAGGAACAGACCCCTCAGGAAATGGTGCTATTGATACTTTTAAAGTAGCCGGACCTGCGGGTGGCTTAGTAGGAGCTGCCCTCACTAATTATCAGATCATATCATCCTATGCTACAGGGAACATTGGAATAAATAATACCCATATCAGTCCAGGCTCACAAATAGGAGGCTTAGTGGGAAATGCGGGTATCACTGGAGATAATCTTATTAGTAACTCCTATGCTACAGGGGATATAACTTTTGAATATAAACCTAGTCTTATGCAGGGTTCTAGTAATATAGGAGGCTTTATTGGAACTTCAAGTTTAAACAATATTGTGAATTCATATAGCACAGGAAATATAACCATATCATCACACGGTCCCATCGGTAACGTAGGTGGTTTTATAGGGCATTATTCCCCATCCCTCGATAGCGAGGTGAAAGGGATACTCTCTTCTTATGCTACAGGGAACATCAGGCTTACCCGTAGTAATACTGCTGATACTGCTTCTTACCAATCCATAGGAGGGTTTATTGGGAATAATACTGGGCTAGCTATCAATCACGCGTATGCTACAGGAGATATCACCCTTACTGGTGTATTTAGTAATGTAGGGGGTTTTATTGGACGGAATAGTAGTATTGCATCACTGACTAACGCCTTTAATAATCTTTATTCTACGGGAAGTGTAACTGTAACGGGGACGCAAACCACCCCTAATGTGGGTGGTTTTATTGGCAAAAATACTGGTAATACTAATGCTTTTACGAAGTCTTACTGGAACAGTAGTGCCACCATAAGTGAAGGGGGTAATACTATCACTAAAAGCGTAGGAAATGATACTATGAGCAGCGTAACAACAGGGGTAACAGGTCTGAGCGCTACTCAGCTTCAAGTACTAGGTGGGACGGGTAGTATCTATGATGGATGGAATGATAATTTACACATTGATCTTACTAGTCTGGGAGGGGGTGAATATAGGGAAGACGGACCTTTCTGGACTTTCACGAATGGACAGTACCCACGTCTCATAAAAGTGATCAATCCCACTTTACAGCCGTAGGCGTAGCTATTTTATGTGATACTATTTCATAGCATTTTCATGTATTTTTCGAGTAGGGTAGTGAAGGCTTCCCCGCCAGATGCACCTATTTTACGGTGATAGGACGGATAATGCAATGATAAAAGTTTATAAAATGAAAAGACCCGCCCGGCTTTAAAAAAATTGGCGTAAAGAAGTAATGAAGACCTGACGCCATAAATTTGCAGGTTATTTCTCTTTAGGAAGACCTGCTCCAGTGAGGTCAATGGCGAGATAACGTCCACTTCTTTACCTTCCATTTTAGCGGTGGTGAGTAGTTTATTACGAATGAGCGGATCGTTCTTGGGGTGAAATTTGATGTATATTTTAGAAGCGGAAATCTCAATTAAAAGCTGCTTCCAAGCATTTATAAAATCAGCTAACGGTATAAAATTAAGTTCTATTTCCATTCCAAGTATAATAATGGTACTCCCCTTTGGTATTTCTACTGGGTACTGCTTATCGTGATAAAAAGGGATGACGTGATTAGTAAAATTGTCATGGCTAAACGCTGCGTGATGAATGCTATAAGTCTCAAGCGGGACATTTTCTGCATGTTTATTGGGAAATTGCTTAAAATACTTCGTTTTTAGTAAAGAATCCCACATTTCATCTCCACGTAACGTCCTGGGGTAGCGAATGCTCTTAAATGCTCCCACGGGGTAGAAATTCTTTAAAAAACGCTCGATATACCAGTATTTCAGGCGATTTCCATACGTTTGCTTATGCAAATGGTGCGAGGTGGTTAAAAAATGGCTGAGATAATTGATATTGCCTTCTTCATATACTTTCACCCCCGCACAATTTTTATAATTGGATAAAATATGTGGGATGACCATTGAAAAATGCGGAATAATTAAAGTAAACTTCTCCGCGTCCTTTACCTTCAAGCGAAATTTCCTGAGAATTAGGGCATTGATAAGCGGTATTAAGAGTAATAACTTCCATTTCAAGATATCAGCCGAGCATAGCCTCCGGACGCCATCGTAACGAATACAGGAATCTTCTGGGAGGTGTTCATGTTTATAGCCATTTTCACATACATATATAGAATTCTCCGCTACTATCCCCAAATGCTCCCTAACAGATAACGCCATATAAAACGTTAAATGATTGTTAATGAAAAATACATATTTCATAGGAGTATAAAAAATATATAGTTCATAAAAATTTTGTTATCCTAAGAAAAACACTTTAAATTGGGGAATAATGAGATTTACTTAATGGTCTTTGGATCAATCCAATGAAGTTTCTTCTTTAGTAGAGTAAGAAGTGGTTTCTCAATTTCACTTAACGCTTTTTTTGCATACGGAGGGTAACATTCTATTAAAAACTCATCGAATGAATAGACTTCTCCCGCCTTAAAAAAATTTGCATAGAGTAATAAGGAAGACTTAAAGCCATACACTTTAAGCCGATTCCTCTGTAAAAATACTTGCTCCATTGAGACAGAATCTGGAATAATTGCTATTTTCTTTCCCGTTCCTTCGATAACTCGTATTATCTCTTGCCTCATCAATTCCTTATTCCTAGGGTGAAATTTTATACTCATCTTCCTCTCCGATATATACGAAAATACCTTTTCTAATATACCTAAATACTTCTCCATGGGGAAAAGTCCTTGTTCTACCATAGGCTGAAAGATGAATATATTACTCCCTTCTCTTATATCAAATATATGATCCTTATCCTTATAAAAATCAATAACATGATTTCTAAAATATGGCTCTTTAAACGTCTCTTTATTGATGCTATAAACATCATATGGAACCGTTATTCCATGTTTATGAGGAAGAGACTTAAAATATGATATTTTTAAAAAATTATTATATTTTTCACTCTTCACCAAAGCATACGGATACCGAATACTGTAAAAATATCCCAATGGATAAAAATACCTTAAAAATCTCTCCATATACGCATATTTAATCCTATTACTAACCGTTTTCTTGTTATATTTCAAAAAATCATCCCGTAAACTCAACTTAAAATAATTCATAACCCCTTCCTCAAGGAAATGAATCGACACGCAATTAGGGTAATTTGATAAAATTTGTACCGTTGCAATGCTAAGATGTGGAACGTATAACCTAAATAACTCCCCAGAAGCTACTTTCCGAGAAAACTTCCTATTAAGTAAATACTTTATAAGTGGCATCGTTAATAATTGTCGTTTTCGCAACAAATCCCAACTACAAAGCCTCCGCCGTAACCAATTGTAGTCAAGTAGCGAATCCTTAGGAAGTAACGCATGTTCGTAACGATTATCAGTCATATATACACAGTCATTATCCTTTATTTTTAAATGCTGCTTTATAGATAACGCCATATAAAACGTCAAATGATTAGCAACGAAAAATACATGCTTCATGCTCTTTTTTTCCTCTATTCTTCTATTTTATAATAGCGATTATTGCAAGGTTTACTAAGTATTAAGTATTTACGTAATACTATAAAATTATAAGGATATGGTTTTCTCCCCTTATAATTTAACACAATTATACAAATTTACATACTATACTACATTATAGACTACGTGTAAACCTGTATTATACTACTTATAAACCTCTAATTATAAGGATATATATAAAGCCTATATTACATAGATATAAACCTATAATATAGACTAAATATAACTCCATATTATATAATATATATGTAAACTTACGTCATACTTTGTCGCATTTTCCCTTACTAACCAATATAACTACTATAAATGCCATAACCACCATAAATACCATTAAAAGCATGAATACTAACACATAGCATTACAACCATGAATATTAGCACATACCATTACTCCTATGAATACTAGCCTAAGTTCTCATTCCTCCTCACCATCTGATACATCCTATACGGCTCAAGGCTCAAAATCCCAAGGAGAACATAAAATAGAGTCAGTAGAGTCACAGGTGAATAGTCAAGTAGAACCACAATATCACCCAAGTTCAGCTAACGAAGTTTATTTCTTTTCTACCTGCGTTATCAATACTTTTGCAAGTAGCGCAGGAATAACCGCCGTTAAAATATTAGAAAAATTAGGTGTGGTCGTTCACGTTCCAGAGAAACAAACCTGTTGTGGCCAACCCGCTTATAATTCAGGGTTTCATGACGAAGCTTTAAAAGTAGCGATAAAACAACTCTCACTCTTTCCTAAAGATATCCCCATCGTCATCCCCTCAGGATCCTGCTCAGCTATGATCAAACACCACTTCAAAGACATCTTTCAAAATACCCCATCCTCCCTACAAACACAAGCCCATCACCTCTCAGAACGCGTCATAGAATGGAACGATTTTATTCTAAATAGGTTAAAACATGCCTCTGCTTTAGAAAATAACCTACGTGATAAAGGAGAGCCTACCACAATTGTCTTTCATCCATCCTGCCATTCCATGCGTGAAATGCACGTGGCAAAAGAAGCCCATAAACTCCTCACACAGCTTGAAAACGTGACCACCCTAACACTCCCTCATGAAAAAGAATGTTGTGGTTTTGGTGGTCTCTTCGCTATTCGTCATCCCACACTTTCTACTGCTATGGGCGATAATAAAATAAATGAAATTATCGCCCATAACGAAAGATCCACTATAAAATACCCTATCTCAGCCCTCGTTAGCAATGATTTCTCTTGCCTGCTTCATCTAGGGGGAAGACTTAAACGCCGCGGTATCAATCTACGTGTTTGCCATATATCAGAATTTATAGGCGAACGTATACTTTGATCATCACCTCCATTTCAGCCCACCTGTAATTTCACCTAAAATTCCACCTGCAAAATTAACTGCAATGCCACTTCTTAAATTGACTAAAACTTCCATCTATTAAATTAACTATAATTCCATCTATTAAATTAACTACAATTCCACCTGTAAAGTTGACTGCAATTTCACCCCTAATTTTACATTCATTACTCCTACTAAAGAAAAGAATACTTATCCTCTCAATGTGTCATGACTTCACCGCTTAAAAACTTTAAAACTGGAGTGGCGACCGCTCTTAAAGACGATACCACTCGTGCCAATTATCGTAGAGTCTTAGATGGCTTTGCTGTAAAACGCCATAACGCATTTAAAGACGTTCCCGCTTATGGGGAAGACCTCAGAACTAAAGCCCATCACATTCGTCTGCACGCCATAGAAAATAATCAAAAACTTATCAAAGAACTAGAAGTTAAGCTCACGCAAAATGGGATAAAAGTAACCCACGCAGAAAATGCAGCCACAGCCAATACCATCATTACAGATATTCTAAAAAAATATCACACGAAAAATGGAATTAAGGAGAAACCTATAAAAGTGGTCAAGGGTAAATCGATGATCACAGAAGAAATTCATCTAAACGCCCACTTAGAAAAAAATAATATAGAAGTGCTAGAAACCGACCTCGGAGAATATATAGTGCAACTAGGAAAAGAAACTCCTGCACACATTGTTGCACCTATCATTCATAAAAATAAAAAACAGATAGCCAAACTCTTTGGAGAGAAAATAGATAAAACATTAGCACACGCTGAAGCAGAAACCCTTACCTTAGCGGCACGTAAAGTCCTCAGAGAAGAGTTTTACCAAGCAGACGCAGGGATTAGTGGCGTCAATTTCGCTGTGGCTGAAACGGGGACACTCTGCTTGGTAGAAAATGAAGGCAATGGTCGTCTCACCACCACTATTCCACCCGTGCATATTGCTATCATGAGCTTAGATAAAGTGGTGGCTAAGATGGAGAGCATTCCGCTACTCTACGATATCCTCACACGCTCGGCAAGTGGACAAATCATCACCACGTACTTCAATATGATATCAGGTCCCAGAAAAACAAACGAACTAGACGGCCCTAAAGAAGTACACCTCATCATCTTAGACAATGGTAGGAGTACCTTACTAAAAGATCCCCTCCTAAAAAAGACGTTACTCTGTATACGCTGCGGGGCTTGTCTTAATAGCTGTCCCGTTTATCTCAATATAGGTGGGCATGCTTACGATGCCGTCATACCCGGTCCTATAGGAAAAATCCTCATGCCACAGATCATTGGTATGGAAGAATACGGTCATCTTCCCACCAGTTCAAGTCTCTGTGGTGCCTGCGTAGAAGTCTGCCCCGTTAAAATCCCCATCACCGACATCTTACTCAAACTAAGAGTAAAATATATGCAGAGTTCAAAAAAAACATTGGCAGGTAAAGTCTCATGGCTCATGCAAAAAATCTCCTTTAGCCTCTGGGCTTTCGTCTTCTCTCGTCCAGTTCTCTACCAGTGGAGTGGGGGACTCATCACTTTATTTAGAAATATTATCCCCTTCATCGGAAAATGGCTTCCCGGACTCAAGGGCTGGACTCAGACTCGGGATTTCTTAAAACCCAGTTCAGAGACATTTAGCAAACTTTACGCAAAAAGAAATCAAGTTTCTAATAATAAAGTGTAAAGTGGGGTAAGAAGGTGGAAGCGAGAGAAGGGGGGCTTTAACTCGCTCCCAAACTTGCTCCCATAATATAAAAATAATAAAAAAGCTAAACTACTATAAAAATAGCTAGAGAAGGTATTAAAGTCTCACTGGAAGGTAAAGCCCTTTAAGTAACACCCTCTCCCACTAATCAATATAAGATATCTATAAAAAACCCATCTCTAATTTACTGTGTTGCTACGGTGTAATGGTTGTACAGCTGGGAGGAGTAGGGGTTACGTGCTGGCGGGTCGCACAGGGGACAGCTATGAGTCGTGGGTACTCTCCAGCTCTGAAGTTCCAGATGGTATTATTCCAGCCTACGTAGACATGATCCATTACAGTAATAGTAGCACTCTGTACCGCCTTGAGCTGTGTTTCCGTTCGTTTGAAGGCTTCACCCGTAAGAGTAGCACCCGTAACAGTCTCACCTATAGCTAGTAGTGAGGCATTCTGGGTATCTTCCTGCCAGTAGGAATTTGTAATAATGGTACTTGATGCAATAGAACCTATAAAGCCTCCTACATTGGCACTGCCACTCACTACTCCAAGAGCATAAGAATACCTATTAGTAATAGCATCTCCCCGACCCAGCAGCCCCCCTACATTACTACCAGTCCCCGTTACAGTCCCCGAGGCATAAGAATTTAAAATAGTAACATCACTAGCATTTCCCACCAATCCCCCTATATTACTACCACTACCAGTCCCCGTTACATTCCCCGAGGCATAGGACTTTTCTATCTTTCCGTTAGATAAGAAACCTATTAAGCCTCCTGTAGCATCATTTCCCATTACGGTTGCCGTTGTATAGGAATCACTAACAATGAGCGTTCCAGTAGTAGCATGATGTACTTCTCCCACCAAGCCTCCTACATTGTTGCCAGTCCCCGTTACCATTCCCGTAGTGTAGGAATTACCAATGACAGCATTACTCATATATCCCACTAAACCTCCTACATTACTACCCCCAGCAACATTCACGTTTTCTAATCTACAGTTAGTGATAGTACCATTGGTAACATTACCGAAAAGTCCGTTATACTCTCTCGTAGTATTACTAATATAAAGATTTGAGATGACGTTATTATTACAATCAAAGGTTCCCGAAAAGCTATTACTATCGGTACCAATAGGTGCTCCAATAGGCACAAAACCTAAGCCACCCGCAGCCATGCTCCATGGGGCATTCACCACTTCCATGTTAATAGTGGTATCATCAGCTACCTTGAAGTATTTATCCCCATAAGTACTGTTAGAATAATTGACAAGATAAGAGACCAGTTCAAAGTGTTCTGCCCTACTAATGACGTAGGGATTCAGTGCTGAGCCGTCAGCAGCTGTTGTTGGCTTTAAAGCTCCTATGAGACACCGATTAAAACGCATAGAAAAAGTAAAAGTGCTGACAGCCTCTCCTGCTGAATTTAAAATAGGAAGATCTCTTCGTAGCGATAAAATAAAAAAAGTCTCATCTCTAACAACAGTATCTGTGATAAGGTTTCTATCGTAATAACTCAGCCCAGCAGCTGAGACAGAATAATCACTATGAACAGCACCGTTTCCATCTAAGAGTTCAATAGATAAATCTCCTATAGACTGACAAACAGGTGCGGTGAGAAAGGATGCAACTTCCCCAGTAGCAATGTTGGTTATCCCATTATTTCCTAAAAACTGATTGGTTAAGTTTATGGAGAATACACTAAAATCTTTAGAGAACTGCACTATAACCGTGTGCTGTACGATTGTAGTTTGATGATTATTATCAGTAGTAGAGACCGCCATTGTTCGCGTAACTGTAACTGCACCGGTTCCCGTTCCAGCTGGATTAGAAAACGTTAACGAAGCAGGGGTAACGGTATAACCGACAGGAGCAAAACTAATATTTCCTGTGACAGCATCATCAGCAATATTGGGGAAACCACTAATGGTAATAGTGCTACCTTCTATGGTTATATCCGTTGAAGTAGCAGTAACGCCATCAAAGATAGCCGTGATGTGTTCTGCACTTACAGGTGACGTGTATCCACTTAGTGTTATCCGCACTTTATAAGTCTCGGTATTATCACTATTATCATTCTCTGTAATGGTAATCTCTCCCACGTCTTCAGCTGTAACAGCTCCTACTCCATCGGGGTCTGTAAGGGGATCTGTTTCCGTTATGGTGAAGGAATTAGCTGGAAATTCTGGCAATTCAACTGGTGCAATACTTCCATTTACAATGTTCGTAAGAGGCGATCCATTCACCCCATTCATAATGCTGATGATGTTAGAAGTGGTAGCGGTTTTAGGTGTCAAGCTTAATGTTGCAAGATTAGTACCATATCTGAATGAGAGATAAGTATTTATATCATTAGGAGTGAGCCACTTAGAGATGCTATCCCCTAAAAAATTAACTCTTATAGCATAAGTTATTTCTTGATTATTCGCGTTCGTTACCGTGAAAGTTCCTGTTGTTAAGTCAACATTGGTAGGAAAGAAGCCATCTGGATTAGCAATGATCAGTGGTGTAGAAGTGGTAGTGGTATAAATAGTATCAGCTTCGTTAAAGGAGAGATCCCATGTACCTGCATCATCATTGGTAAGTCCTGTTATTACCAGAGTATGATTGGGGCTGGGAGCGACGGGGGCTTCTATATTATAGGAAACTGTTGTTATTGGCTCAGTACTCCCTGTTCGCGTCAGCAGGAGATGTAAATTCGGGTCAAAACCCGACGGTAGGACTGCAAGGTCTATATCACTTATAGTGTAGGTTATTTCGTTTGGATTACTTTGCGGTCTGCCACTTTCTGCTATGGTGAAAGTATTGGGAGTAGGGGTAACCGTTGCACCATCCGTTCCATCTGGATTGGGGATAGTTAGGGTAGCGGGAGTGGCAACGAAGCCATCTGGAAGGTTTGCAATAACAAATGAACCCACGTCAGTGCCATCAATATTCGTGAGACCTGTAACGGTGAGTGTGGTATCACTGAGTGCCACCGCCCCACTTTCTCCTAGTGCAGCGGTGAAATATGTTCCTACGCTTGTTTCGGTTAGCCATTTATTTATGCTATCGCCGTAAAACTCAACTCTTATAGCGTAAGTTATTTCTTCATTATTCGCGTTCGTTACCGTGAAAGTTCCTGTTGTTAAGTCAACATTGGTAGGAAAGATACCCGCCGGATTAAGAATAGCGATGGAAGAAGACATTGTGGTGTAGGCATCTGCCGCTTCTTTGAAAGCAAGTGTCCATGTGTTAGCTTCTTCACCTGCATTAGTATCATCACCTTCATTAGTGAGTCCTGTTATTACCAGAGTAAGAGTGGTGCTGGGAGCGACGGGGTCTTCTATATTATAGGAAACTGTTGTTATTGGCTCAGTACTCCCTGTTCGCGTCAGGAGGAGATGTGAATTGGGGTCAAAACCCGACGGTAGGGCTGCAAGGTCTATATCACTTATAGTGTAGGTTATTTCGTTTGGATTACTTTGCGGTCTGCCACTTTCTGCAATGATGAAAGTACTAGGAGTAGGGGTAACCGTTGTACCAGCCATTCCTTCTGGATTGGGGATAGTTAGGGTAGCGGGAGTGGCAACGAAGCCATCTGGAAGGCTTGCAATAACAAATGAACCCGCGTCAGTTCCAGCAATATTCGTGAGACCTGTAACGGTGAGTGTGGTTTCACTGAGTGCCAGCATTCCGCTTTCTCCTAGTGTAGCGGTGAAATACGATCTTGCTGTTTCTGATGTGAGCCATTTATTTAAGCTATCACCGTAATACTTAACCATTACAGCGTAGGTTACGGGCACATTATCTTTCGTGTTCATGACAACAAAAGAGCCTAAGTCCTCGTTAGTGGGAAAAACTCCCGCTGGATTAGGGATATTGATAGGTACAGCCGTAGTGGTGTAGATATCATCAGCAGTTTTAAAGGAAAGCGTCCATACGTTAGCTTCTGCTGGGGTAGTTGTGTCTTCGCCTGTATTGGTGAGACCGCTTATCACAATAGTAGGAGTGGTGCTGGGAGCGACGGGGTCTTCTATATCATAGGAAACTGTTGTTATTGGCTCAGTACTCCCTGTTCGCGTCAGGAGGAGATGTGAATTGGGGTCAAATTCTGTTGGAGAAGTCCCACTTCTACTAGCAGTAGTACTAGCGGGGGCACAGCTAATGATGAATAAGCCTATAAATACTGAGAATATTGAGAGAACGAGCAGTCTTGTTCTCATATTCCCTTGAGTTGCCAATTTAGACGACCATTTAATCGTAGACGGCAATTTAATCGCCATTAACGACGGTATTGAAGTCAATTTTCTCGTTATTTTCGTTAAAATACCGAGCAAGAGGTTAATTAAGTTATTATTAAATTTCATTGTATTGTATCCTATCAAAAAGTTATTGTTTATCTATAATAAATAGTTTGATTATGTAATGTATTTTTATCTTATAGATATGTTACTTACATAAAATTTTACCATAATTATAATAATTATTTTAAATAATTTTCCTTTAAATATAATAAACTATTAAATCAAAAAGTCAAGTAAATTTTCTAATAAAAATAGTAATTTATTAAAAAAAAGCAAATTTTAGAAAAAATAATTGAAAAATATTAGCAATTTACACAAAATAACAATATTACCGTGCAAGAAAGTTGCTGTTATTGTGCAAGAAAAATGCTATTTTGTGCAAGAAAGTTACCATTACTTAAGGAATTTTTAACTTAAATTACTAGAGTACAACATTGTTTCCTTAGAATATTTGAAAATCTTTGCCAAATTTAAGCAAAACAGTTCTTAATTAATCCAAATAAAACAATTCTTAATTTAAGCAAAGTAGTTTAGTTTTACACTAAAAATCGCTTGAATGTGTGAAATGGCTTATTTTAGAGGGTGATTGACTTGATTTGAATAAATCAATGCTTATTTTCAGTAAAACGTTTGTAATATTACAAGACTCTTAAAATTACCTGTATGTATGAAATGGTCTATTATGCAGGAAAATTACGACTACGCAGGAAGATTACAAGTTAAATAATTGAAACATACCGTTATAAATAGTCGAACTATGGCGTTATGACTAACAACATCGTTACGACACGCTCCCCCCTAACAACACCGTTACGACACGCTCCCCCCTAACAACACCGTTACGACACGCTCCCCCCTAACAACATCGTTACGACCACCCTCACTAACAACACCGTTACGACACGCTCCCCCCTAACAACACCGTTACGACCGCTCCCCCCTAACAACACCGTTACGACCACCCTCACTAGCAACATCGTTACGACCACCCCCACTAGAGCAACACCGTTACGACACGCTCCCCCCTAACAACACCGTTACGACCACCCTCACTAGCAACACCGTTACGACCGCTCCCCCCTAAGTAACACCGTTACGACCGCCCCCACTAACAACACCGTTACGACCCGCTCCTCCCTAACAACACCGTTACGACCGCCCCCCCCCAACGCATTTTGTTCTTAATGGCTCAACATTATCATTACAAGCCACTACAATCTGTTGGTGGTGTTGCTTTACTCTGATTTGCAGTCTGGCGGTTCGCACAGATGACGTTTTTAAGCTTAGGAAAAGAACCTGATTGAATATTCCAGATATTACCACTATCCCAGCCACTATAAGTGCCTGCACTTTTAAGCTGATCATCACTCCTTGCATACTTTCTACTACTCCAACTCTGATCCCCTATATATTGCATAAAATTATTAGTCTCGTAAATATACCTTCCGGAACCTATCCCAGTACAATAATCAGGTTTATTAGGAGGATCTTCACACGACACGAATATCTCTCCGTTAGATAGGGTATATGAATAATCGGGGAAGTTAGTTGACCAGTATGAACGATTGACGCCGTTGAAACCACTCGGCACTTCGTCTCGAAAGGAAAAGGCAATACCCCTTAAAAACATTGGGAACTGCCGAACATTCGAATCAACATACACAAAATCTTTACGGGAAGAGTTAAGTTCATATGTACGAGCCCGACCGAATAGCCCCCCTCTCAAGCCTCCCATATAATGCCCACCAGGTAGAAATACTATAACATCAGCAGGAGTAAATCCAGAGGCTGCAAACTCTGATCGAATGGCATGATAACGATGACTGCGATATTCTATATTCCCATTACCATGGTCTATATCAGCAGTCCTAATCTTGTTAATTATTTCCACTCTGGCATAGGAATTAGTCAGACCTCCATACCTTCCTGATAAGCCCCCCAAATATCTGTAACTGACCGCAAGCCTACCCTCAGAATCCGAAGAAGTACGATAACCAGCATTACTATCATCCAAAGTCTCTATTTTCCCCATTGCATAAGAATTGGTTATCTGGACATTAGTAGGACTATTAACTTCAGGATGCTCCGCAGTACCCGCAAATCTCAGAAAAGTAAATTCAAGTTGAGTATTCAAACCGCCCCCGCCTACAAGCCCCCCTAAAACATACCACCCTGTAATATCCGCTACAGAATAAGACTCTTCTATACTATGACGATTAGTATGAGTGTTAATATTAGTAGGAGGATATGGTTCCTTGCGATTAATAGCAAGACGAAAAGCATTATAATTCATTTCAGTTCCGTTAATCTTGCCCGCTATTCCTCCCACTGAGCCCCCCACTAAGCCATTATTAGTAGCATTAGTAGGTATAGTAAGATCTCCCGTATTATAGGATTTTTTGACAGTGCTGTTATTAAGGTATCCCGTAATCCCTCCCATATCCGTCTTGCCTATTATATCTCCGGTATTGTATGACGAAATAATAACACCGTTCCTTACCTCTCCCACTATACCGCCTAGATGATGAGCACTTGATAAATCAATACCAACTGTATTAGAAGAGGTAGCGATGAGAATATTAGTAATCCCAGAAGAGTTACGACCGACAGCAAGCCCCGCGATGCCTCCTATGGTGTGTCCACCTTGCAAAACCCCACCATTATGGGAGCGGCTGATGATGGGTTTGAGTTTAGAGCTTGGGGTTTCAGCTTCTTCTTCAGTTCTGGTGTCATAAATAGACCCTGCTATGCCTCCTATATTTTTATTACTACCAGATACCCTCACCATATTAGTGTTAGAATCAATTAGGGTATTAGTAGCAGTTCCTACCAAGCCCCCTACATCACGAACACCACTTACACTTATTTGACTTGTTTGACTTATTGATGTACTGGAAGCAGTGACTGAACCGCCATTAATATTCCCCACTAAGCTTCCTACGTTATTCCTTCCTTTGACAGTAACGTTAGTTAATTTACAATTTGCGATGAAACCACCTTCTGTAATGGAACCAAAAATTCCTATGTTATCAGAACTGCGTTGATCGATATGTAAATTAGAAATAATATTATTCCCACAATTAAAGCCCCCCTTAAAAGCACTACTCGCTGTGTTCCCTATAGGGACATACTCCGCTAGACCGCCCTCACTTACAGGTCTCCATGGAGCATTATTTACTGATGAAAAGTCAATATTCCCGGTCATTCTATAATGGGAACTCGATCTGTCTTCTTGTGTGCTGTCTTCTTCCCTATTCACGAAGTAAGAGAATGCTTCAAAGTGTTCGGGTAAAGCGATCTGGTAAGGATTATTAGCCGAACCCGTCCCCCTTATGAGTCTGCCAGCAGTTCCTACATCACATGGTGGATGGTTAATAGTTACTCTATAAGTGAACGAGCGACCTGCAGTATTCGTTACTTGAATTTCTTTATCAACTTCCAACAATCCATTGTTTGTTAATAAAGTCTTTAGATTTCTATTATAATAAGCGATGGCAGGTAATTGGGCATTTACTCTATAAGCAGTGGTCTCTGCAGAGCCAAGGTAGGGAGTGATAGTCAGATCATGTAAAACCCTGCAGGGTTCTGTAACGGTTATTGTATCACCTGACGAAACAAGACCATTAATAGGTATATTTGTTAAATACGCACTTTCAAATTTCAGGGTAAACACTTGAGAAGTAACGGGAGGAAATTTTGCTGCTAAGTTATATTTTACCACTTCGTTTCCATTCTGGACGTTCGTTACATGAAACGGTTCTAGATCGTATATTTCGGTCAGAACACGATCATAATAAGGGGTTTGTATGTTAAAATTTGGATTATTGTTAATTGTAGTATAAGTATAGATATCATTACTGGGAACAAAAGAAACCCGCCATGCGTTACTTCGGGTGTCAGTAATAGCATTATTGGGATTCGTAAGTCCTTCAACAAAAATATTTTGCTCCATACGGCTATTGGGGTTTATCTTAATTGTAGTGAAGCCACTACCAGAGGCAACCTCAGCATTAGTGGCTGTGGCTGCAAGGGTAAGGTGCGTAGATGCTTCAAAGACAGCTGGTTCAGCAAAAGTGATGGGCATAATCCTATATCTTTTTGTATTGCTGAAAACACGTTCTCCGTTTCTTAATTCGTAGATATGGAAGAAATTAGAGGGGATATTATTAGGGGGATTGCTTGGAAGCTCCAATGTTGCTTCATTTGTTCCCGCTGGATTGGAAAAAAATATCTCTGCAGGTGCCATAACAAAACCAGTTGGTGGAGCCTTTACATAGAATCTCCCACGATTATCACCATCAAAGTAGGTATTATATAAACCTGAGATAGTGACTTCTTCATTTGCAATGGAAATCTGACCTTCCTGATATAAGATTTCGTCTCCACCCTCTGGGTTGTTAGCTTCTAGTGTAACACCGAGGATCTCAGCCAGATCTCCTGCAACCCAGTCAGCGATGCTGGCTCCAGAAAAGTGAATTTCTATAATATAAATAACCTCTTGATTGTCTTTCTGAACGTTTGTGACGGTGAACGTTCCAATATTTTCAGTGGTAGTAGTAGCCACTCCACTAGGATCGGGGATAAGGAATTCTTTAGGAGCATTATCCGCCACTCTATAAATAGCCTCGTTATCAGCAATAGTGAGTTTCCAAACATTAGGAACTTCGGGGGCATTAGGAGAAGCACCCGTATTGGTGAGTCCACTTATCACAATAACACGACCATTGATACCCCGAGTGACGTCCACACCATAGGCAATGCCTTCTACAGGAGCGTTATTAGCATTAGTAGTAACGGTAAGGTGAAGACTAGGGGTGAAACCATCAGATGATGAAGGTGTCTCTAAAGTAAGAGACTGTATGGTATAGGTTGCTACGTTTGTAGGGACACGGACTCCTGCTGCATCCGTTTCGAAAATAGTAATAGTATCAGGACTCAGATCAATAATACTTGCTAAGGGCTGGGGAAAGGCTATGGATAAAGTTCCTGTGTCTGAAAGGGTTAGATCTGAGCTAAACCCTTCAGAAGGCAGACTGACCAAGGAAAACGATCCAGGAGTATTAAGGTCATCAGGCAGCATGAAACCTGTGATGGAAATAGTTCTCGCTACGTGATCAAGTGCAATAGAACCAGACTGATTACCTATCTTCGCCTCAAAGTTAGCTGTTTTAAGCCAACTTTCAATAGGTGCACCTGCAAATCTAATTTTTATAGTATAACTTACTACTTGATTATCGTTTTGAATGTTTGTGACGGTGAACATTCCATTAGGAAGGTCCACATTCGTAGGAGAAACTCCCGTTGGTTCAGTTATAGGAATCACTTTATTAAAGCTTTCAGGTAAGCTATAAATGCTGGGATTATCAGCAATGGTAAGACTCCACTTGTTAACATCTTCAGTGTCTGCTGGAGCCGTACCTATATTGGTAAGTCCTAAAATAGTAATAATCCTGTTATTAGCATTATTTTCATCAATATTCTCTACCTGATAGATGACGCTAGGAGCAGCATCATCAGTGGCTGTGGCTGCAATGCTAATGTGAACACTAGGTGCAAACTCATTTGTATTCACAGGCGTATTCCTATCGGCAGGTGTAGTGGCTGAACTATTACAACTTACGCCACCATATGAAAATAAGATCAGCAAAAGTAGGGGAGCCACTCTATTCATGGCAAGACCACCTACCTGTTTAATTTTTTGCACCAGATCCTCAAATTGTTTCAACATATTTGAACTATCGTTAATTTTATAAGCAATTTGCTTAATATTCATGATCTTATAAGCAATTTGCTTGATTTGTTTAACCGCTGTAATTTTGTAGTGATACTGCTTAATTTGCTTAAATTTACAACTAATTTGCTTAAATTTGCAATTGATTGGTTTAATAATATTCATCGTTTTATACTCCATATACCTTATACAATCATTATTTTTAGTTTGTTTAAAATTTTCCTTAAAATTATGTTTAAATTCAGCAAAATAATTAAAATAATTGAATAAATAATTACAATGCTTAATTTTATTATTCATCTGTTTTGTCTCCTTCATCTGTTTAATTGGGGTAATTTGGCTAATTTGGGTTCATTTTGAACCCTCTAAAATGAGCTAAAAAGTAGTTTAATTGCCTATATAATAAGTAGTTTACTATAAAAATAGCTAAAATGCTGAAATACTCCTAAATATAAATTTATATGTAATACAACCTTAAATACCATATCCATATATATTCTAAAATATTATCTAATGTCAAGCATTAGTATAGTTAAATATACCCTATTATACTTTAATAAATAAAATAACATTATCATATAGGTGAGGGTAGTATAATTGCCAGTATCATTAGTGGTATACCATGCCCCTTTTATTATAATATAAAAAAGAGGTTATTGGCAAATTTTTACTAAATAGCATAAATTTATAATATTTCCACATTGTTATGGTATCATAAAACACTCATTAAATAATCTCGTAAAACATAAAAAAATCGCTTATTTTAGGTTATTTATAGCTTAAATATAAGTTTGCAACCCCGTAGAACAAAAAACATATTTTAGTTATTTATTTATTGCTAAGTCATAATATATTATACATGGTATTATAATTTAGCAAATATTTGTTATTATATGTTATATTTAGTTAGCAATTATTTATAAAATAGGTTATTATTGTTATATACGCCTAATATAAAATATTGAATTTAGGATATAGTAAAGAGCATTTCATTATGAAAAAAAGAGCATACATATAAGATTATTAAAATTAACCAATATCATAAAATTGGCATTTAAGACAACATTATTAAGGTCATCATTTAAGAAGAATATTATGAAGATAATAAAATTGAGGAATATTATGAAGATAATAAAATTGAGGAATATTATGAAGATATACTTTAACTTAACCAAACGAATATTCGTAACACCTAGGACATTGAAACGAATATTTATACAAGCTAAAGACGTGAGGATACTTGGAGGGGTACTAATTGCTCTACTTTTAACCACAGTAGGCTGTACCACTCCCCCAGGACCTAGTAGCAGATCTAATAGCTTTGACGTTACTCAGGACCTCTCTATTTTAGGGCAACCTGATGCAAGCACTTACAATTTCACTCTCGATCAAACCACTGACCCTCTTACCATAGAAGTAAGGGGATTTACCAATACTCTCCAAAAACAGACCTACACACTGCAAATATCAGCAAAAACGGACATCTACACAAGCTCCCTATCTACAATTACAATCAACACCCCAGATGGGTTAACGGCTACAAACGTCCTTCTTAACAGAACTCTTACTATCGTTAATGCAATTGCACGCGACAATCCAGTGCGATATCAAATAAGAGTCTTCTTTCAAGCATTTCCTGCAGCAGAGATCATCAAACCTAGTGAGATAGGACGTTACTTTGAGGCTAGCTTCATCGGACCCAATGGCGAAAACAATGAAAATGAAGCCACCCTTACATTAGAAGGTACCACCATCACCTTTGCCAATCTCATAAACAGTGCTAATGGCGTGGGGGAGATCTCTACCAATGCAAACATGCCCCCTTTATCCAATGGATACAGTTTTATGACCAGTTTTCCTATCGCATTCACCGACCCCGACGGAGCAAGTGTAGCTGCCGGTACACATTCTCTTACCCAGACTATCGTCATATCAGAAGTAGATGCAGAAAACAATGTAGTGAATGATAATACAGTTACCTACACACTAGTTATCTCCTTAGTAACTCCCCCTACTGAATTTGATCCCAATATTCACCTCTCACTCTTAGACAGCAGTGGCAATAAAGAAGTATTTACACTTACCACCACTGGAGAAGGAAGCAGCCAAAACATTCTTATATCAGGACTTACCAATCAACTAGACAGTTCATCTGCTACGTGGACGTTAAGAGTAGTCGATAGTCCCCTCTTTACAGCGAGCGCCTTATCCATTACTATAGGTGATCCTGATTCTGCAACAGCCACTAATATAGGGGTCGATAATCTCATCATCACGAACACATCTGCCCCCAATTCTCCCATTACCTATAATATAAGTGTAGAGTTTAGTGGTCTTCCCGTGAGGGAGGTCATCACCTCTGATACTCTAAGTAGTCATCTATCCGCTAATTATGGTAATATTCCCATGGCATATACGCTTCTCTACGGAAGCGAAGGGGCTGCTACCATTACTTTTAACACCTTCAATAACGACTTCGGTGATGGGATGATTATCTTTAGAGATCTCCCAGCAGGCTACACGGTTACCCCAGAGACTATCACCTTTCTTGATCCAGAAGGGGTAGCTGATATCACTACAAACATAGAACAGCAGTTCACCATCTCTGAAACGGCTAATAGCACTAACACCGAAACCTACTCCCTCATAGTAGTATTCATCCCAAAAACTGAACGTGTCTTCACTCCCGCCATAGATGTTACAGTGGATACCGTTGTTTATTATGCATCCAGCTCTCCTGTCTGGGAGGGTAGAGTTTATGCTGGAGTTGCAGGATATGAAAGAATAGAAAAACAGCCCTATACCGTTACGGAAAGAATTAATCCAAACCAACCTTTGCTACGTACCATAATAGTCAATGGGCTTAGGAGCATCCACAGAGACACCAACGTCAACAGTAATACGTGGGCTATTAACATCCAAACCAATGAAGAAACCTATGAATCTAGCCTCTATAGGCAGCAATTGAGTATTCCATCAGAGCGTTCAACAACTAGAAATAGCTTTACTCTGGTAGCAAATACAGGTGAAGATAACAACGCCGATAGAATAATGATTACTAATAAAAATGATGAAATTTATGAGGGTGTAACTATCCCAGCGGGAACGGTTATTCAATATGCTCTTGAACTAAATATTCTGGGTGTTCCCGTCAATGAAATCATTACTCCCGTTAGCATCTCCGATCACGTTGTCGCTACATTTGGTACTGAAGGTAACGACCAGACCGCTGTCGTTGAATTGATAGGAACAAACATTACCATAAAGGGCATTACCAACGTAGCAGACCACAACCTCACGATTACCACCCAAAATCTTCCTGGAGGGTACGGTGCTTCTGCTACCTCCATTACCATCATGAATACAGGTTGGGCTACAGGTCAGATTTTACCCCTCACAGAGACTCTGCGTATATTTGAGAAAAAAGCAGATGATCAGCCCGTGGCTACTAACACCATAACTTACTCTCTTAGACTAGACCTTACCGAACCCACTCTCATAGGCTATGAAGATATTAGTGCTGTTTTTACTGCAGGTCTTAGTATTCCTAAGGTGGGTAATAATTACGATATCGAAAATATTAGCTATACTAACATTATCGCCCCTAGGAAAGATATCTTTCTCAAAGATAATACTATCACCATTAATGGCTTCACTAATAGAGATGATACCTCCCTTGCAAATAACTCCAAAATTACCGGCACCGTTACCATCAGTGACCAGTCCAGCTCCTCTGCCTTTAATGATGCTACGCTTACTTTCGAAGACCCAGATGGCGTGAGTTCCGCTACTATTCCGACCAATATAGAAATAACCCTCACAGACAACACCACTACCAATTATAACGTAGTCATTAATTTCTTACCCGCCATAGTTTTAACTTTTCCCCTAGATGCCTCAGGGGCAACTACTAATGCTACATTAGGAACGCATCGTAATAATGTCAATCTTCCCGTCTGCGAAAAATTTAACGCTGATAATATATCTATCTCCATTGATGGCATACCCCGTACTGGGTATTTCGTTAGACATAGTTCGCATCTTCTGATCCCTGGTAATAATGATCGAGGTATTCCCGCACACCTTGATGCCAAAAAGGACTTTGTTTTGGGATCAGGCGAAGTGAATGAAACACCTGATGATAACCGATACCCTATGCTCCTAACTGTCTGGGGTAGCTACAATTCTCCAGTAGGGGAAGTTTTCCTTCATTATAGCCCAGTACAATGCACTCTCTTAGATGATAATATGAATGTAATAGGCATGAGGGGAAGTGGAAGCCCAGAAGACCCATGGATAGTCGACAATAACCTCAGGCTTGACCTCGTTAGTAGGATGGTGAATCTTAGTAATGCCACCTACGGAGATGACCATTACCGGGTTGCCACGGATATTGCTGTTTATACTCAAAACATCTCTGATCGTTATGCTCCGTGGAGTGTTTATTTTGGGACGAGTGCTCCGAGTAGGTATACTCCCCCCATTTATATTAAAAATGCCCCTGTTAATGATCCCAATTATAAAACCTACTATACCTACTACAATACGGAAACAGGTGAACATGAAAACAGAGGCTTTATCCCCATAGGGACCTCTCTAGAAGGCTCTAACGCTAACCTGAGTTACATTGGTAATTTTACCTCCGGGTCAGGTATACCCCTAGTTTATGAAGCCAGCTATGACTATGAGAATAGATTTAGCGGGACATTTGACTGCATGGGCAATACCATCTCTGATCTAGCTATGAAAAATGAAAATAATTATGGGGGGATAAGCAGTGGTTCATTTTCTGGTGATAGAACATCTAATTCATTCTTTGTGGGGCTTTTCGGGATCATTGATGGTGGCACCGTCAAAAACTGTAATATAGAATTTGATAAGATAATGGGATACTCTTTTAAAGGAGCCTTAGCAGGATTTGCAAAGGATGCCACCATTGAAAATGTTACTGTCCGAGGAAAAGATAACAATAGCATTATCACTAACGGAACCCTTGCCCCCTTATTAGAACGCCGCGAAGAGAGGTTACCTTATTTCACAGGTGGTTTAATAGGATATGCTCTTAATACAACGATAAAAAACTCTTTTGTGAGTGAGTTTGATATAGCCGGTAATCGTGCTGTAGGCGGGTTAGTAGGGTGGGGAGTTGGTCTTATTGTTACTAATAGTGGCTCTCACGCTAATATTATATCAGGACAAAGGGAGTTAGGCGGGTTAGTAGGTCAGGTGGGTGGTGCTAGCAGTTCCTGGGCTACTCAGAGAACTCTTATTAAGAATAGTTTTGCTACAGGAGATATCACCCCAGTAGTAATTGGAGCTGCTGCTGGAGTAACTGTAGTTCAAAATTCTCAAGGTCCCGTCATCAGTACTAACTTTGTACGCGATCTCATAGGTGGCTTGATAGGACATACTGGTAGTAACGTTGAGATATCTTCCTCTTATGCTACAGGAAATATTATAGTAGATGGTCATTTCATCCCCACTCAAGTAGGTGGCTTAGTGGGACGGATGAATGGTGCCGAATTTTCTATTGTTAGCAATTCCTATGCCACAGGGAATATAACTTTGACTGAAGGGGGTGGGTCTGGCGCAAGGGAAACGGCCAGTATCATTGACATAGGAGGCTTTATTGGGAAAGCACAAAATGTAGAGAATGTTCTAGAATCATTTAGCACAGGTGACATAACCATAGCCGTAGGAACGGGAGGACAAGGTCTTAAGGTTGAGCTCACAAACATAGGGGGTTTTATTGGAGATTTTGTGGGTGGCAATTATGTTTTAGGTAGTCTCCGACCACATGCAAATTATCAGGAAATAAACTCATGTTATTCCACAGGTGACGTAACCATAACTCACGGTGCTGGGTCTATTATTACTGGCTATCGGAATCTAGGAGGATTTATAGGTAAGTTTAATGCTACAAAATTAAATAACGCATATTCCACAGGAGACGTAACAGTACATAATACTTTCTTTACTAATATAGGAGGCTTTATTGGATTATTTCAAAATACTGGTAATGTAAATGAGCAGTTTAAATATGATATGAGTAGAGTGTATTCTACGGGGAATGTAAGGATGACAGGGCAGATATCTAGTGGCACAACAAATTTCGGAAGTTTTATCGGTAGCAATGATGAAATTACTAATGATACTGTTATTATTAGCCGAGCTTACTGGAACAGTAATACCACTATCAGTGTGAATGGGATACTCTTCGATACCCTATATGTTGATGGCATGCCGAGACCGCGACATGCAGGAAATGATGGAACGGCTCATTTCTTAAATCCTGGTGTTAGACGATTTACAACAGGTGTAACGGCAGTTTCAGATGCCGAGCTTCGAGGAGGGGGAGGCCCTGATAGCATCTTTGCCGGGTGGAATGATATTTTAACCTATGATGTTTCTGATGGTCGGGACACGCAGACTGATCTTAGGTATGTGGGAAGCAACTTCTGGAGCTTCGAGAATGGGCGTTACCCGCGTCTTACTAAAGTAGTTAATCCAGGATTACAACCTTAGGTTTGACGGCGGGCGGGGCGGGGTCGGTCGAATGGAGGGGGGGCATGGGGCGGTTCGAATTGGGGGGGGGGCGTGTATAGTCTGGGGCAAGGGGGTAGTCGAATTAGGGGGGGCGTGTTATAGTGTGGGGCAGGGGGTAGGTAACGTGTTATTGCTTTAACAATTGGGGGGCGTGTTATAGTGAATGGAGGGTATAATGCTTTAACAATTGCGACAGGGGGGAGCGAATGTGGGTGGAGGCGTGCTTATATGGAATAAGGGTATAATGTTTTAACAATTGCGACATGAAGCAGACCAGAACTTGATTAAATTTATACGCAGACAAGATTAGTAGGCAGACAAAAAGGAGTGCTAAATCAATAAAAAAATAATTCCATGTTAAAAATTGTTAATTTTTTAGAAATAAGAGATTTCCTAAATAAACAGATGCCCCAATTATTAAGGCTATACATAACTGCAACGTCCCTATTGCTTTAGTAACATGTATTTTATATGTCTCATATTGTTTATTTAAGAATCCTATAGCTTACAAATGTATGTATGATAATTTCTCAGGAGGTAGTAGCCTCTTTTTTACTCCTAGTAGTTTAGTTTTACACTAAAAATTGCTTGAATGTAAAAAATAGAGCTTACTTTTGCAATAAAAATCGCTTAAATGTGTGAAATGGCTTATTTTAGAGGGTAATTGAGTTGATTTGCGTAAATCAATGCTTATTTTTAGTAAAACGTTTGTAATATTACAAGACTCTTAAAATTGCTTGTATGTGTGAAATGGTCTATTATGCAGGAAAATTACGACTACGCAGGAAGATTACAAGTTAAATAATTGAGCGTGTGCAATACTGTTATAAATAGTCGGGCTATGGTATGGTGTTATGAATAGTTAAGATATACCGTTATTTTTTTATAAAAAATCATCTATCATTATATTTAATGGCATTATAGCTATAAATCCCTATATATTAACCGAAAATAGTAATATAATTAGCAATAGTAATATAATTGATTATGAGGTAGTGCCTTTAATAAAATAGCTTGACAAAAAACAAAAAATCTTTATTTCTGAAAGCTTTTTTGTTTTACTTACTGATAATATCAATTTATTTCATAACAAATTTTAATTTCATAGTAAACTTTAAATAGAGTTAAGGAGTATAACTATTAGGCTTAAATAAAAAAACAAGAAGGCAACTTTACTTTCTTAAAAAAATAATTTAATTAGTAAAAAACAGATGGTTATTTATGAGGCATGTAAACTATGACTACGCAAAATAAAGTAAAAAATAGTACTAATACAAAACCCCAGGCTTCCAATAAAAAATCGCCCAAAGCCCCGGCTAAAAAATCGACTAAACACAAAAATGGTAGCAACAGGAACGGATGGAATCTTAATGATCCTGGTCCTGCTCCCCTTATACCCGGTTTTTAGGCAAAAAAAAAGTAAATAATCATTTATGAGGCAATAAATCATGAATAATAAACAAACAAACCAAAGCAGTAGGACTCCATCTGATGGTTCTAGTGAAGTAGTCCTCGACAAGCCCAAAACCGGATGGAATTTTAATGATCCTGGACCTACTCCATTCATTCCCCATAGCAAAAAAAGGGAAGAGGAAAATAAAAAAATACTCAAAAATCATAAGAAATTAATGAGTAATTCATAAAATATGACCAATATCGGTATTATTGTTGAATAAAGAAATACTTTAAATCCACATTTAAAGTATCTGGAGCTCCTTCTATTCCATTCTCTTAAACTAGTAGTTGAATTGTCTAAGCCTATCAGATCCTGAATAATAATATAATCAAGCCTTTCTTTATAAAGTTGATTCTTGTTAAAATATCTTGATAATTCGTAATATGGTGGTCTTTCTTTTTCTAAAAAAATAATTTTAAAGAAAAAACAAGAAGAAATTGCTATTGTAATAACATAAAGCACTGCTAGAACAAGAAAAAAATACTTGATAAAAGAAGCAAAATAATAATTACCTATAAGAAAATTACAATTAAATGTGTCATTATCTAAATAAACAAATACCCCAACTATTAAGGCTATACATAACTGTAGCATTCCTACTGATTTAGTAAGATGCATTGTATATGTCTCATCTAACTTATTTAAATACCCTGTAGCTTGCAAATGTATATATGATAATTTATTAAGAGGTAATAGCTTCTTTTTGACTCCTTGTCGCCCTCTAATTACAACTCCAACTTCTTCTTTTATCTTTTTCCAATCTATTTTATCAGTAGATGGATCATATTTACTGTCCTTTAGAGTGCGCCAGGAAGTAAACTTATTCCAGATATTTTTTTCTTTAGAAGTATTATCTTCTGCTTTAGAAGAGATATTTTTTGAGTTCATCTTATTCTGTCTATTTTTATAGTTTTAAAGGTTTTTAAAAGGTCTCTATCAGGTTTTGTTTGAAGGTCTTTTTATCTGCTTCAATGGGAGATTCCGTATTTACTGGGACATCTTTAGCAATCACCCCGTTTTCGATGATATCCGAGCGAATATAACGAATAGTTGGAGTGCGTTTAAGCTCCAAATAGGTGCCATCAGTACTTTTCCAGACCACATTAGTAATGGTAAGCGTATCGTGTTTGCCATATTTTTTTTGAAATTGGGATAGGAGCTCATTAAATGAAAATGCAGTGGGCTGGGGTCTTAGGCGAATCATATATAAAAGCTGGTTTTTATCGAAAAATAACTGAATAGTCTTAAAATAGCTATTGGCGTAAGTTTCTACAAAGAATATGCTATCTTCCTGTGTAAATAGCGGTTCGAAATCACCTTTAATCGTTAACCAAGGATATTTTTCACTTTTAATAAGATTAGTGGCGGCGGAGTACGGCATATTGAGCTTAAAATCACGCCAGCCTGCAATGATTTTATCAGAAAAATAGGGGATTTCTGTAAAAGAACTATACGTTTCACCCAAATCTCCTTGGAAGAAATCAGTTTCTGGAAGGTCTAGGGGTGCCTTAAATTGCTCGGCAAGTGGTTCAGCAATGCCTATAAGCTCCTTATCTTGATTATTAGCACTGCCTTTAAATGCGTCAAGTTCGGCAAGTTCATCTAGTTCGTCATCCTGCTTAACACCACCTGCAATTTTATCACTTGAATTAACACCACCTGTAATCTTATCGCCTGAATTAGTGCTATCTGTAAGTTTATTTGCGTTATCATTTTGGTTATTATTAGCCTTTTTTTCAGGTAATTTGGATTGATTGGGTGGGGGATTAGTTACCGGAAAATCCGATGAAGGTGGAGAATTAGTTTGTGGAGAGCCTGGTACATCGGAAGGGGGAGGAGAATTGGTATCAGTGGGTGGAACGTAATCAGGATTGGGGGTGCCGTAGAATGGATCAATGGGCTGTGCGTAAAGAAGTAGGGGAGTTATGCTATTAGACTTATTCAAAGCAATATAAGGCTTACTAAAAGAAAAACCATATTTACTTGAAATAAAACTAGGATTTTTTAAGGAAATACTAGACTTATCGGGGATAATACTAGGATTTTTTAAGGAAATACTAGTTTTAGCGAGAGTGACGGAAGTGGTGCGAGTGGGTGGGTCGTCAATAACTCCCTCAAAGACTGGGGTTAGTGAGATTGCAAGTATTAAAAGAGCAGGAAACCTTACTTTTCTTAAAAAACCTAATTTTCTTAATATCCGCCACTCTAAATAACGATATTGCCACCCTAAATAGTGCTTATTCAACCCTAAATAATCCTTATTCCACCCCAAATAGCGGTATTTAAAGTTATTCCATCCTAAATGGTGCTTATTCCACCGCAAATAGCAGTATTTAAAGTTATTCCACCCTAAATAATCCTTATTCCACCGTAAATAGCGGTATTTAAAGTTATCCCTTATTGATAGGCATTGTAGCTTATCCTCAACTTTAGATTTCGTGGCTTCTCTCAATTGATACCCACTGGTTCCCACTTTCAATTTACCTTTTAGCTCATCTTTTACAGTACGCCCAACCCCGTTCTTCAAGTTATCTCTTATTTCATCCCGCAATCTAGATTTTACACCTCCCCCCAATTCTTGTTTTTCGGTATTTTTCAAGCTACGTCTCGATTTATGGCTACGAACGTCTTCTTTCTGTAAAGAAAATAAGAATTTATTCATACTTATAATATGACTCCTCTACATAATATTGCATACTTTTACAATATGACTCCCCCTATATAACATTGCATACCTTACAATATGACCCCCCTATATAACATTGCATACCTTACAATATGACCCCCCTATATAACATTGCATACCTTACAATATGACCCCCCTATATAACATTGCATACCTTACAATATGACCCCCCTATATAACATTGCATACCTTACAATATGACCCCCCTATATAACATTGCATACCTTACAATATGATTCCCCACAGAACACCACATGCTTATGATATGACTCCTCTACATAACATCGTAAGAATCCCTGTTTTACTGAGTTATTTTCTAATTTCTATAAAAAATAGTGTTTTTTTTCAAGCGTTTATGCTACAATAGTTAACAGTTATTTATAGAATACGCGCTTATTTCAAACATATCATAATATAAATAGTTAGCAGTTATTTATAAAATAGTCTATTGTACTTCACGGCTGATATAAATTATTCAATTTAAAGGAAAAAAAGAGAAATTTGCGATGAAAAATAAGAATACTAATATAAAGTTATTAAAATTAAAGAATATGACGAAAATATACTCTAAAAGGAATATCATAAAATTACCATTTAAGCAAAATATCATGCAAGCACACTCTAACTTAACCAAACAACTATTTTTACCACTTAAAACATTGAAAGGAATATTCACAATGATTAGAACATTGAAAGAACTATTTTTAATTAGAACATTGAAACAACTATTTTTAATTAGAACATTGAAACAATTATTTTTACCCACTCAAACCATGAAAATAACCGCATGCGTGCTTACGTTAGCACTAATAACCTTAATAATAGGCTGTACCACTCCCGCCACCTCCAGTAATACTGCCGAGAATTTTAATCCAACTAGGGATCTTTCCATCTTAGATGCAGGTGATACACAGTACACCTTCCGTCTCGTTGGAACCGCTGAAGAGCCTATCATAGAAATAAGCGGATTTACCAATAGCACGAACCAGCAGACCTACACTCTCCAAGTAGCAGAGAATACAAGCGTTTACAGTAACTCAGCAGAGACCATTTCTTTCACTAGCCCAGATGGCGTGCGAACCACTAGCGTTCCGCTCCCTACCACTCTCACCATCACAAACACATCTGCCCCCACCGCTCCCATCACCTATCAGATAAATGCACTATTTCAAGGCTTACCCGTAGCTGAGGTGATGACAGCTGATTTCGCAAGAAATTACTTTTCCGCTACCTTCGGATTAAATGATGATACGCAAACAGTCCCCGTTACTTTAGAAGGCACCAACATCACTTTTAGTAACCTCATCAATAGAGTAAATGGGGTAGGGTCTATCACCACCCGTACAGGTGCACCGCCCCTGCACGATGGATACACTATCACTCCTGTACTTCCCATCGCCTTCGCCGACCCAGACGGAGCCATGACGAACAATGTTCCACCTACTACCCTTCCTGAGACCCTCACCTTCTCCGAAGTAGATAGCCAAGGAGACGTGGTCAATAATAACACCCTTACCTACACGCTCACCGTCTCCCTAATAGAGCCACCTTCTGTGTTCGATAGCATGACACACCTCTCGGTCTTAGATGCTGGAGGCAATCCAGTAACGGAGGTTCGCTTTGCCACCAATGATGAAGCAGGCGTGCAAACCCTCATCATCTCAGGTCTCACCAATCAGCCAGGCAGTTCACCTACTATGTGGACATTAGCCATAGCCGAAAATACTTCGCTATTTACAGCGAACACTTATTCTATTCCCTTTGGTGACCCTGATTTCGTTAACACCGCTACGCTAACGCTCTCTGATCTTACCATCACGAACACATCTGCACCCAATTCTCCCATCACCTATAAGATAAGGGTTATCTTTCAAGGCTTACCCGTGGCTGAGGTGATGACAGCTGATTTCGCAAGAAATTACTTTTCTGCTAGCTACGGATTAGCAGGTGATATGCAAACAGTCCCCGGTACTTTAGAAAGCACCACACTTACTTTTAGTGACCTCATCAATAGAGCGAGCGGAACAGGCTCTATCACCACTAACGCAAACGCACCCGACTTGCATGAGGGATATAGGCTCACTTCAAGTGCTGAGCCAGATTTTCCCATCACCTTCACCGATCCAGACGGAGCTGCAACAAATGCTGTCTCTACCACCCTTTCTGAGACCCTCACCTTCTCCGAAGTAGATAGTCAAGGAGACGTGGTCAATAATAACACCCTTACCTACACGCTCACCGTCTCCCTAATAGAGCCACCTTCTGTGTTTACTAGGGATCTACATCTCTCAGTATTAGACCGTAATGGCAATAAAGAAACGGTTGTCTTTAACGTGGCTAATGAAGGAGGCGTGCAAACCCTCATCATCTCAGGTCTCACCAATCAGCCAGACATTTTCCGTACTCAGTGGACACTAAGCGTGGCAAATAGCCCGCTATTTACAGCGAATACCTATTCTATTCCCTTTGGTGATCCTGATTCCGTTAACACCGCTACGCTAACGCTCTCTGATCTCATCATCACGAACGCATCTGCCCTCAATTCTCCCATCACCTATCAAGTACGCGTAGACTTTACGAGTCTTCCCGTGAGGGAGTTCATTACTCCTAGTAGCATCAGCACCTACCTATCCGCTGCTTTAAGTAGCGTTGCCTTAGTGCCTAGTCTTTCCTACTCAGGAAATAATGCTACCATTACGTTTACTACCTTTAATAATAACTTCGGTGAGGGGACTATTATCTTAAGAAATCTCCCCACAGGCTACACGGTTACCACAGGGACTATCACGGGTGACACAGGGACTATCACCTTTACTGACCCAGAGGGGATAGCTGCTCATACTTCAAATATACCCGAGACCTTCACCGTCTCTGAAGTGGGTAATGCTGATAACAACTCCCAGACCTACTCCTTAGTGGTAATATTTGAAGCACTCAATGAGCGTGTCTTCACCCCCACCTTAGATGTTGTCGTTGATTCCACTATTACATACAGTTCTAAAAGTTCTGCTGTGGGTGGCTCTTCTGTTTTAGGATATGAGCGACCCGGACCGCCTGAAGATTATACCATCACGGAAAGAAGGGATACAAATTATGATGAGGCTACCCGGCGGACTATTATTATCCGTGGTCTCACTAATACTTTCCTTAATAATTTTATTGTAGCGAAAAGATGGACTAACAATGTCCTATCCAATCTCGTTATTTATGAAGCTGATGAACATCAGATATACCATTCTGCTGAATCTGCAAATATATATACTCGTACTGTGGTACCGCGTATTAGGAATGCTATAAGTACGGCAATCATTACTAATGAAAATGACGTAACCTATGATGGAACGAATATTCCTGCAGGAACGCCTATTCATTATACTTTTGAATTAGATATTAAAGGTGCTCCTATCAGTGAGATCATTACACCTCCCACCATCTCAGACTTCGTTAGTGCTACGTTTGGCACACAGAATGCTGCCGGACAGAAGGTTGCCGTAGAGCTAGTAGGGACGAACATTACCCTAAAGGGCATCACGAACGTGCCGAACGGAATCCTCACGCTTACTACGGCAGATCTTCCCACTGGATACAGTGCCTCCGCTACCCCCCTTACCATAAATAGTAATGATACTTGGACTGCGGGTGTAACAACCCTCACACAGACCTTGACCATATTTGAGGGGACAGAAGTGGCTAATCCCGTGAATGCTAACAGCATAACCTATACGCTAAGCGTGGACCTCACCCAGCCCGCTCTCCTTAGCTATGAAGATATCACCGCTACTTTTGGGACAGAGTTCTCTAGCAGTACTGCCGTTACTGCTCGCCCAGAAAATATCTCTATCTCAGGTACTACTATCACCATTAATGGCTTCACCAATAGCTATGATAACCTAAATCATACAGGTAGAATTAGCATTGTAGACAAGTCCAATCCTGCTACCTTTACAGCCACCTCACTTCCCATCACTGACCCACAGGGCATTTCAGCCCATGAGACCAATATAGGCACCATCACGCTTACAGACGCAAACACACTGACCCCCACCCCGTACACCGTGAGGGTTAACTTCCTTCCCGCAGCAGTCGTAACCTTTCGCATAAACGTTCAGGGTGAGACCCGTGATGCCACATTAGGCACGAGTGGGACTGATATTCCGCTTCCTATCTGCGGAACGTTTGACTCTGCTGACCTATCCCTCTCCATTGGGGGTAATCCTCGTCCAGACCACGTCATTAGGATAGTGAGCTATCGTACTGTCCCTGAGGAAGATAAGATACTCCCTAATCCACATTATGATTCCACTATTGATCCCAACCTAAAGTTTACTCAAGATTCTGGAAGCAGTATGACACCTGATAACACAAGTACCACTTTACTAACCGCCTGGGATAACTACGGTGCTGAAGTGGGGCATCTATCCGTAGAGTATGAGGCTCAGCTATGCAAACTCTTAGCCGATGCTACTGATGCTAATAGTGTAGTAGGCATGAGGGGAAGCGGAACATCCTCTGATCCATGGATCATAGACAATAATCTCAGGCTTGACCTCATGGGAAGGATGGTGAATCTTACTAATGACGTCTACGCAGATAATCATTACCGGGTTACGCGGAGCTTTGCCGTGCTGGGTGGTAGTGATGGGGGTGCTCCATGGAACACAAATAAAAGTTATACCCCAATTTACATAGTAGATTCCCCTACTGCTGATCCCAACTATAAAACCTATAATAGCTATTACAGAGATGCAGTAAATGGTCATCGCCCAAGAGGTTTTGTTCCTATAGGCACCACTTTTGATGCTAGTAACAGTGGGGCTGTATTAGTGGGTACTACTAATAGTGGTCTTGAAGGTGGATTTAGCCCTACTATGTTTGGCTATACGAATAGCTTTAGGGGTACTTTTGACTGCGGAGGGAACACCATCTCTAAGCTGGCTATCAGTAATAATTATAATGCGGGGACCAGAACGTCCAATGCCAACTTTACGGGGCTTTTTGGTTTCATAGAGGGTGGCACCGTAAGAAACTGTATACTAGAAAATGGAGACATCATTGGAAACCTTGCTTCAGGGGGATTAGTAGGATACATAAAAGATGGGCTCATTGAAAATGTTACTGTCCGAGGTCTGTATCTAAGGGGACCAAAATTAAGTAATCCCCTTAATTCTACTCCACTCTATGGTCCTCGCTTTTTTGCTGGATTAGTAGGGCTTGCTTCCAATTCAATGATAAAAAACTCTTTCGTTGAGGGTGGCAATATAGATGGACTAAACAGTGTAGCAGGTCTAGTAGGGACAGCACAGGGTACCATCATCACTGATAGCGGGTCTTCAGCAAATCTAACAGGAACCCTCCATATAGGAAATTTAGTGGGGAGCATTAATGCTGGGACTAGACATACTATCATTGAGAGAAGTGTTGCTACGGGAATGATACTTGTTGAAGAAGGGTATGGCGGTGAAGGAGCTTCTGATGCAGGCAATGATCCCGGTAATATAGGTGGATTGGTAGGAGCTGCTCTCACTAATTATAAAATAATATCCTCCTATGCTACAGGAAACATCATAGAAGGAGATCCAGGCATAAATCAGAAAAACTTTGTACCTGTTCAGGTAGGAGGTTTAGTGGGAAAAGCGGACAGCTACTCAAGTGTCCCTAACGAAGCTAACCTTATTAGTAACTCCTATGCTACAGGTGATATAAGGATAGTTTTACATGCCGGTATAGACGATGGAGCTGATAGAAAAGGGAGCAGTAATGTAGGAGGCTTTATTGGAGATTCAAGTTTAAACAATATTGTGAATTCATATAGCACAGGAGATATAACCATATCATCAAAGAGAGGCATCGGTAACGTAGGTGGTTTTATAGGACACTTTTCCGGCA
>CAXARH010000048.1:0-25762 GCA_963971285.1 Astropecten irregularis | reverse complement strand
GATGAGCAGGCCGATGAGTAAAATGAGCAGGCCGATGAGTCAGATGAGCAGGCCGATGAGCCAAATGAGCAGGCCGAGAGTCAGATGAGCAGGCCTATGAGCAAAATGAGCAGGCCGATGAGCAAAATGAGCAGGCCGATGAGTCAGATGAGCAGGCCGATGAGTCAGATGAGCAGGCCGATGAGTCAGATGAGCAGGCCGATGAGCCAAATGAGCAGGTCGGTGAGTAAAATGAGCAGGCCAATGAGTCAGATGAGCAGGCCGATGAGCAAAATGAGCAGGTCGATGAGTCAGATGAGCAGGCCGATGAGTCAGATGAGCAGGCAGATGAGCAAAATGAGCAGGTCGATGAGTCAATATATATTTTGAAATAATTATTTCCATTTCTCACCATTCGGAGCTTAACCATCAAAGAGGCAACATGAATAATATTTCCGTAGTCAAACCCCATGTTTGTCAAAAATGCGACAAAAGTTTTGGACGGAGATATAACCTTCGGAGACATGCAGAAAATGTACATGCTGCGGATGAATCGGAAAAGGATGAATTTGACGATGATGGAGAAATTAGTGCTATTCGATCTGGACGGTTCGGCGTAGATAACTATGAACCCGAATTAAAAAAGCGCAGATTTCAAGATTCGGAAACAGAGAGCTGTGAAAGTGAGTCAACCCAGTCTGACGACGAAGAGTCTGAGGAAAATGATTCGGAGTCCGAAACGGAGGAGGAAAATGACGACTCATCGGATGAAGCTGAGTCTAGTACGGAGTTGGAAGACACGGATGAAGCTGAGTCTAGTTCGGAGTTGGAAGACAATGCCACCTATCAAGACTGGCTGGAAGAGGCTAAAGAAGCTACTGAGGAGATGTGGAGTGAAAAATATGAAAAGTACCTCAACGGGGATATGGACGAAGATCGAGCCAAAGAAAAGGCCAACAGGAAGACCGCCTGGGCAGTCAAGAGATTCTTCTTCAACAACTACAAGGATTTTTTGTCGAGTTACCTGCGTCTGAAAGACAATGATACTCATCAAGATATTGTGGATGATCTCGAAGAAAAAGTAGATAAAGGCATGGGACTTAACAAAGCCTTGAACAGAGTTCTACCTAAACAAAAGGCCAAATTTGAAGGACTGTTCCAACAAGATGAAGAGGATGATAACCAGGAAGACAATGATAAATAAACACGATCAATAAAGACTAATAGTCTGAGACAGATATTGTTGAATAGTATGAATTGGAAGACAATGCTAGAATGACAATGCTAAATGTACCTATCTAGACTGGCTTGAAGAGGCCATGGATGATTTTGAAGAAAAAGTAGATAGGCCTAAAGGTATGGGACTTAAAAGCCCTGAACAGAGTACTGCCTAAACACCAGGCCAAATTTGACGGACTGTTCAAACAAAATAAAGAGGATGATATCCAGGAATACAATGATGAATAAACACGATCAATAAAGACCAATAGTTCTAGACAGACTGTTAGAGTTGTTAAATAATCTAGCATATGGTATAAAATAATGTCCTCCGTTGCTTAGGCTTTTACTCCTAATTACATGTATAATATACCTATATCAGAACCGTGGTGAATAAAAATAGAATATCACGGAGAGCTGTACAACGTAAAAACGGTCGCCTTGTGTTTTAAACTTCCTTTACAAACTTAGATTAGACCATCCCCTCCGGACCGGGTTCGTCCCCGTGGTCTAGCTCCCTTTTTGTCGTCCTCGATACGTGGAGGGCTTCGATCTTTACAAACTTAGATTAGATCATCCCCTCCGGACCGGGTTCGTCCCCGTGGTCTAGCTCCCTTTTTGTCGTCCTCGATACGTGGAGGGCTTCGATCTTTACAAACTTAGATTAGACCATCCCCTCTGGACCGGGTTCGTCCCCGTGGTCTAGCTCCCTTTTTGTCGTCCTCGATACGTGGAGGGCTTCGATCTTTACAAACTTAGATTAGACCATCCCCTCCGAACCGGGTTCGTCCCCGTGGTCTAGCTCCCTTTTTGTCGTCCTGGCGATACGTGGAGGGCTTCGATCTTTACAAACTTAGATTAGACCATCCCCTCTGGACCGGGTTCGTCCCCGTGATCTAGCTCCCTTTTCGTTGTCCTTGATACGTCGAGGGCTTCGATATAAGGATCGGGATCATCATCGCCGAGTATGAGAGTGTTATCGTCATACGGTGGATCCTCCGATAAACTTGGAGACGGACTTAGTTACGGATTCTTTTAGGCACGTTCATTGCCTCCGTACTCATTTAGACACTAGCTGACCATTAAAGCATGCTTGTCTTCCCCTATATACCCTCTGTACTTGTTGACATCGCATTACCGCACGAAAAAATATATACGCCATGCACCGTATATTACTGCCTTCCGTATTCATTAAGACACTGACCCTTCATCCCCGCTTATCTATAGGTTCACCGCCCACTGCCCCCGTATTTGTTAACACACGTTCAAAGACAACCCGTACGTCCTTCAAGGTGCACGCACTTTCTTACACAACCTACCATCCCCACTTGACCTTCAACCTCACCTTGCCTTCCGAGACCTTATCTCTACTACGTCACGCTCGTCATGTGACCACTTGACCCTTCACCTCCAGACTGCCAGACTTCTTATCTCCCTACTTGACCTACTTGACCTTCTTATCTTATCTCCCTACTTGACCTTATCTAAGGTCACTTGACCTTGAGGTCAACGACCTCGAAACTAGGTGAAAGGTCAAACCATCTATAGTGACACCCTATGTGATCCCCATGTACTGTTCTGTGGCTGAAGTGTTGCTAATGATATCAATACATTTAAAGCAATAACCATTAAGATAATTGACTATTAGGGACACCACCAACGTAGGGCTGGATAGCTCAGTTGGTAGAGCACCTGTACGTTATTCAAGAGGTCGCCGGTTCGAATCGCTGGTTTGTTAAGTTTGTAATGAGAATAAATGATACTGATATACTCACACACCCATAGGTCTATACGTGTCTCACTAGAAAAAAATTCAAAACACAAAATCAGCATCACACCTAAAATATCTAAATAATTGCTATGAATTGAAATGCTTCAATGATCAAGTAACGAAAACCACGCAAACATATATACATCAAATAACCACAAAGGAAACTGACTGAATTTAAAGTAATTGAAAAGCTGTCGCCGGTTCGAATCCCGCTCCAGTCACTTTTTCTTTGTTCACTTTTCAAAAATATATACATGTAATGATATGCAAATGACACTGATAGCTCAAACACTCTTGTGTCTCACTAGAAAAAATACAAAATACAAAATTAGCAAAACACTTTAAAATTTCTCAAATAAATTTGGCTTTAACTTTCGCCTGACGGATTCACTCTGAAAGGACCTTGACTTTCTTTCCAAGTTTGATTATATTTACATAAACATACACGTTGATTCAAGTTAATAAAATATATTCCAAGCTATATACATTTCTAGCGATGATAAGGCCTATCACTCATTTCTGAATCTTAAAATCAGTTAGAAAGGGTTATCAACTCACTAGATTCCAAATAATTTCTCCATACGTCAGATTTGACGTCACAGTAAAATGAGTCGTATATACATTAAATTATGAGGAAATCGTATAATATTCTCCAGAATTTATTTTCTGTACATAAAACTACAATTTACATGTCAGCCGAATATGTAAAAATAAAAAAGAGTAAAGAGTAATAAACTGAGCAATTAACCACTAGGGGTTCATATACCCAAATCAAACTGAAAACAGAGGATGGGACCTTAGGGAGACTTTCCCATAGGGTCTTGCACAAACTTTACTTACCTATTTCTAAACATCCTCCAAACCAATGAACTTGAAATTGACATATGTTCATATTGAGAGCATTCTCTGTCTTCTATTAAAATATGGACGGTAAAAATATGTCTTTAAAAGGTAGCTGGTACCTTAGGGAGACATCGAAAAGTCTCCCTAAGTCACGATGTCTCCCTAATGTTCACTTATAGACGCTAACGTGTCTCCCTAATACCCCATTTGTAATTATAGTTGTTACTACGAAAGCATTATGTAGTTATTACCCTTATAGGTAATCTTCAAGTGCTTCCTTGAAATATTTTTTTTTTACTAAAGTGAAAACTGTACACGATAATTATACAAATGTCATCAAAATTTCATATTAAATCTTACAAAACGTCTACAAAATGTTCAAGATTGTCAGCAAATAATTATGACAAAATGATAATCTTCAATTCTACATGACGTTCATGGCAATTACCATTGGTATTTCTAGGCAAATCCTGCCTCTAGCGGGTGGTCTTTTCAAACATATTTTGAATATTGTCTGCTTCCCATAAAGTAATGCGCCTCATTCGCTTATCGCTGAACTTGACTGCGTCTCACCCTCTGTGCTTTCAGGCTCACTATCACGACGAAAACAGTTTAGACTATCACAATTCCTTCTTTTACACCAAATGCTAGTCAAACAACTCACAAATAATCTGAATATCTTCCATTTCAGGATTAGCCAATCCAAACCAGCTACAAGTGCACAAATAATAATAAACAATATTACAATAACAATTCCGGCAATTCCTCCAGGGCCCAGGCCTCCTGTCTCGCCTATACGAAGAAACACATGCAGAAGAAACAACAAAATAGTTACTAAAGAAATTTGGTTTTGAGCTTGAACATTATAAAATATAAAGTAATGTTACCATACTTCTATGCATTGTGGCTTAGCTGAGAAATTTATACTTTATAGTATATACGTGATACTCGGAAGACAAACGAAACATTCAGATAAAAAATTAGAACAATCATTATAGGTGTAAAAGAACGACCCTCAACACCCTTGCTGTTTTTAAGCTTGACACTTGTTTAATTATGAAACAAATCATAATGCCAGCTACACCGTCCTGTGCACACACCAAACAATATGTTATTGTATTGAGTTGCTATTTGACTCGCTGTAAACAGCATGTCCCCCCAAAAAAAATACGCAACACTTTGTGTCGGGAATCATTGTGGAAAAATTATATTATTTATCACTTCAAGATTCAAAAATATGATAACGACTATGTCTTGGCTATCATTATGTAGAATTTTAGGAAAATCGGGCTGAAATTGGCGAAAATATGACCAATTGAAAGAGTACTTAATTGTTTATAGATTTAGCAGTACGTGTTCATGACCGCCGACAAGCAATTAACGGAGAATTTGAGGAAACCGCCTGTATACAGGGCTGGATATAGCTAGGTTGGCGGGACGCCAGAAATCGCAGGTTCGAATCCTGCCTCTGACTTTTTCTTCTTCTTTTTTTTTCGCCTTTAAAGCTAGTATTTCACTGAGCGGCGAATGCTTACGAACGTTGCGAATTTTGGATTCGCCAATTCCTGACGAATGTTGGCGAGTGGAGGGGAGGGGATGGCGTTCTGTCTCGGCCGGGGCCTCGGCATGGACCTCCCCTGTCCCCCGAGGGGTTTTTGCTCTCATACTTTGTTTTCTCGGCATGACGATCTATTACGGCGAATTTCTCTCAATGGGTCGATATTATATAGGAACCATATGGCTATGTGGTCGCTAGTATATTGGCAAATCAAAAAGAACTTCAGCGACACCTTCTTACAACCGTTTGCAAAGGCTTACGACTGTTTTGCAAACGATAGCAACTGTTTGCAGAAAAATAGATTCGCAAAGACATTTTGAACATGTTCAAAATTTCTTTGCGACAAGAAAAACAGTTTGCAACAATGAAAACTAATACTAACTTTCTTGCAACCTTTTACGAACCCTGGCGAAATCTCAAATTCGTAACGTTGGCGTAAGCTTTCGCCGCTCAGTGAGATACTAGCTTTATAATGTCGAATTTGAGTACAGTATAATACCTTGTACACAGACAACACCAGCAATGCTGCTTTTGCATATTGTTGAATGCCAGTCGTTCGAAGAGCAATGGGCGAGGTATTTCTCGGCGCCTGTACAGCGTATATCGTCCAGGAGCGTGGGCACCCATCCTGGGTTGGCAGAGGCTTTCTCCTTGGCCTTGTTCACGTCTCCGTGCTTCAGCTGACGACACACCACCTACAAGATGATACAAGACACCAGTGGTGAGCGATAGACTTTTTCAAGGGGGCGATTTAGCATTCATTTTACGTGACACCTCAATGTATAGCAGAGCGACTAAAATGTATAATATATAATTGGTAAAGGTCACCGAATTAAAAGTGAACAAAGACTAATTGATTGGAGCAGGATTCGAACCGGCGACCTCCTGAATACCGTACATGCGCTCTACCAACCATGGGTCCCGCGGGGGATGGGGGGGGATATATCCCCCCCCCCCAATTTTGAGGTTGAATGTCATTTAAGTTTATTGTATAGAAATATTACATAATCCTTGTTGTTTTTGTCTGTATTCGCAGTGAATTTATACATTTGATATCGATTTTAAATGCTCAAAAATGCGACTTTCGACTTTGTTTTTATCAAAAAGTCCCTGGTTTTGGAGGGGGTATCCCACCTCCCAATGCCTCCTCCGGCTCGGTCGCTTCGCTCCCTCGCAGAGGACACCAAATCACCAATCATCCCCCAAATCATGAAAAGAAATCGACCGACCAGTGCTAGCAACTGAGCCATCCAGCCCTACGTTGGTGGTGACCCCAATAGTTAATTATCTTTGTTCGTTTGGCAGTCCGAAGCCATGAATCCAAGCACAAACCACCGTATCCCAAGGATCATTTAACCGATACGCGCAGCTCTCGATATTCAGCTAAACGAATAACGTTCACATGCTATTTTAGCTATTAGGACTATTTTCTTTACACATGAACAAAACTCAGTGTCATCCAGAACGAAACATGTGGGACTTTCAAAAGTGAGACCAGTTTCCATATTTTACATTTCGATGAAAAAGTAGGCCGTGGTACTGCCGTGAAAGTATTACATCGAATCACCAGCAAGCCTAAAGCGTAGCGATCACTACAGGGTCCACTACCGCGTGCTGTCTCGGGGCTGTACGTACTTGTTTCAAAAGGGTCGGCTCCGAAGGGTACACGGTGTATACAGTACGCAATGACGGACGACACCAATGACTAGGAACGAAGCGTACCGTACCGGCGTCGCGGTGTACCTGCATGCCAGCGTGGGGTTAGCGCGAAATCGGCACATGGGCCTAGTATGCAGTGCACCATAGATTGACAGTCCTTTATTAAAGGAAGTATCATACTTTGGTAGGCCTGAACCAAAACAGAAATGTTCACATATTTACGTATATTTTACAGGGCATGAAGATGGTGGTGGTAGAAACATACCGTTAAAATTTTTCCGCCTGAAATGGTGCATTTATCCAGAAATTAGTAAAACAACGACCAAAAATCTTGTTGATCTTTTAAAAGATCAAAAATAAAAGAGAAAAGACTTAAGAAACACTGTTTTTCTTTGCAGTGTTTTCTCAAAAAGTTGGCACCGTATGGGACTGAATTTTTCACAGATGACTGTTACTGTATCTGTCTTGGTATTTCTGCCCATGAATCTGTATTTCGTTGATAATAACCAAAGTATGATACTACCTTTAATAGCAGTTCAATTTTAAATTGGTGAGCATTTTGAGTAAAACAAATTGAAATGGATATTATTATTAGTTACAGTCTGGCACCATTGCAGGGTTCCTGATCTACAGACAGTAATATTCAGAGGTGAAGACAGTTTACCGGGGAAATACTGGTGCTGTTTTTCACTAGTGTTTTCTCAAAAAGTGGGCACCGTAGTAGGCCTATGGGACTGAACTTTTCACAGATGACTGTTACTGTATCCATCTTGATGTTTTTGCCCATGAATCTGTATTTCTTTGATAAAAACCAAAGTATGATATTACCTTTAACACACATTGGATCTTTCTTTTTTTTTATCCAGTTTCACACTTAGTATTTAGGCCTATTCGGTTTTTTATTTTTAATTCCTTTCTTTTTAACTTTTCCTTCCTTTTCCTTATTTCGGCACTCTCTTTTCCATCAATTTTCTTGACTTTTATGCTGTATTTCAGAGGATATTATTTCACAGGGATATTTGAGTATAAAAACCAACTTTATTACCTTTCATACAAAAACAAAAAAAGGTAATATCATACTTTGGTTTTTTGTCAAAGAAATGCATATTCATGGGCAAGACAGTTACAGTAACAGTCATCTGTGAACATTTCAGACCTATACGGTGCCCACTTTTGAGAAAATAGTGAAAACGGCAACAGTATTTCTTTAGTCTTTTCTTTTCTCTTTTGTTTTTGATCTTTTAAAAGATCTAAAAGATTTTTGGTCTTTGTTTTACTCTTTTCTTGATAAATACACCATTTCATGCGGAAACGTTTTAACGATATGTTTCTACCACCACCATCTTCAAACCCTGTAAGTAATACGTAAATCTGTGAACATTTCTGTGTTTTGGCTTCTTACCAAAGTATAATACTACTTTTAAGTTTCTTTCCTGACCGATGTCAATAATACTGCGCCATGCCTTGTATTTTTCTTTTTTACATCTTTCCCTTTCTTTCCATAAATACATAATTACGTGACATTTCACGTACCCTTGCGTCTGGTTTATCCCAGTTGTTATTGCATATCGTTCCCCATTCGTCTTGGCTAGCACGATAGACCTCCACTCGCCCCTCGTACCAACTCGTCCCTCCCATCAGACGGATGGCATAATCTGTATAAGAGACATGTGGTGCTGTTTCATAGCATAATTAATTCATTATGAAACCTTATAATACTTTGGGATATTAAAGGTAATATCATACGTTGGTCTTTAGCAAAGAAATACAGATTCATGGGCAAAAATATCAAGACAGATACAGTAACAGTCATCTGTGAAAATTTCAGTCCCATATACGGTGCTCACTTTTTGAGAAAACTTGAAAACTGCCACAGTATTTCTTAAGTCTTTTCTCTTTTATTTTTGATCTTTTAAAAGATCAACAAGATTTTTGGTCGTTCTTTTACTAATTTCTGGATAAATGCACCAATTCAGGCGGAAACATGTTAACGGTATGTTTCTACCACCACCATCTTCATACCCTGTAAGTTAAACGTGAACATTTCTGTTTTGGTTTCTTACCAAAGTATGATACTACCTTTAAGTTAATAAGTCCATTGTTAGAGCATTTGCGTGTAAAACATAACCATATCTCGTTCGATATAGGACGAATGTGGATAACTATAGTTGTTTATACATTAATGACCATATTGAATGGTTTACCTTTTATAGGACTGCAAACAATGGCGAGGACATTTGAGCTGGAGCAGGATGCGTGGCCGTTATTGTTTACCCAGCCTATCGAGCAGTTGATCAATGCCAGCTCGTGTCCGAAACATATGAGGCTCTCCACGGTCACGTCCCCATACTTGTGATCGGGGAAGACTTTTACGGCATTCTCGGCCCGTGTGGCCATGGCGAACCCCATCTGACGGCAGATGACAGTGGCTTCGTTGATGTCCGCGGCGTCATAGCAGATGCCTCCCCACTTGCCGTCCCTGTACACCTGTACTATACCCTCGTATAGGGTGAGACGTAGTCAAAGCCCAGGAACTGCACATCCCCATCTGCGAGTGATGATGAAGCATGAACGTGAAAGTCAGTTATCTCCATCATAATATGCGGTAAGTCTATTATTTCACACGGTAATTCTCCTCATCGTCAACATTTTCTGTAAACATCACCAAGTCTGTATTCGGGTGCATGCATTAAAGGTAATATCATATCATAGGTTTTTGTCAAAGAAATACAAAAATATCAAGAAAGATGCAGTAACAGTCTTATGTGAAAATTTCAGTTCCATATAACGGTACCCACTTTTTGAGAAAACAATGAAAACGGCCACAGTATTTGTGAAGTGTTTTCTCTTTTATTTTTGATCTTTTAAAAGATCAAAAAGATTGTTTTACAAATTTCTGGATAAATACACCATTTCAGGCGGAAAATGTTTAACGGAATGTTTCTTCCACCACCATCATTCTTAAATTGATTGTTTGGTTTATTCTGATATTTTTGACTGTGTTTATGTGAATCTTCTAGATGTCCATGTTTATTTATTTATTTCTTCTTCTTTCTTAAAAGCGCTTAGAGACATATTTGATTGTGATATGCGCTATATAAAAGTGGTTTATTATTATTATTATTATTATTATTATCATCATACCCTGTAAGTTATACGTAAATCTGTGAACATTTCTGATTTGGTTTCTTACCAACGTATGATACTACCTTTAAACTTGGTTGAAAACATAATCCAAAATAAGGCCCATATCGTATATTGTTTCCAATCGTATTGTTTTTTGTTGAACAAGGAAAGGGGGATTGTTAATCGATCAATCTATATCTACTATCATCATTATTTTCCCCAGCTTAATTCAAACAATGAAATAAGTTTTGAAGCATCCAAGTTAAGGACTAAGTCTTTGCTGGACAATCGGGACGTGTCTAGAAGGGCGAACGTATATATGTTCAGTGGCGGATCTAGGGGGGGGGTTTAGGGGGTTTAAACCCCCCCCCCCCTTGGGTTCCCATTTTTTTAATTTTTTTTTTACAAAAACCAAAAAAAAAAAAAAAAAAAACAAATTCACAAGTCAAAAATTCACTCTGGGTAAACCCCCCCCTTACCAAAAAGCTAGATCCGCCACTGATGTTGGTAACAATTTGTCAGAATCTATCATTCAATTCCAACATTTAGGGTAGTGGAATGTTCGAGTATAAAAATGTAAAATAAGCAGCCGTCTTTATGTCTCCGAAACGATATCACGTCGTTTTTATTAAAATTCTCAGTGCGAATAAATACAATCTTTGCGAACTGGTTGCATGCCGGCGACGCGACGCACAGAATCACTTGTCCGTCGTATTTGGATCTAAACTCTGGGTACCAATTTCAGTTTTGCGTGTACGATATCTACGTATAGAATGGTATGTAAAACACAATATGAATTACAAGAACAATTTGGGTATTAGGGAGTCAGGTTAGCCTCTTAAAGGTAGTATCATACTTTGGTAGCATATACCGAGACAGAAATCTAAACAGATTTACCTATAACTTACAGGGAATAAAGATGGTGATGGTAGAAATTACATACCGTTAACATATCTCTGCCTGAATCGCTGTATTTATCCAGAAAAGATACCGGTAACCAAAATTATTTTTGATCTTTTAAAGATCAATAATAAAAGAGAAAAGACTTAAGAAATACTAATGGCCGTTTTCCACTGTTTTCTCAAAAAGTGGGCACCGTATGGGACTGAAATTTCCACAGATTTACTGTATCGTCCTTGATATTTTAGCCCATAAATCTGTATTTCTTTGACAAAAACTGCCCACGGTATTTTTTTCAATCTTTTCACAGAATTGTTGATCTTCGGAAGATCAAAATTCTTTTTGGTCAATTGATTTTACTCTTTTCTGGATAAATACAAGCATTTCAGACAGAACAATTTAACGCTACGTTTCTACCATCACCATCTTTATACTCTGTAAGTTATAGGTACATCAGTGAAGATTTCTGTTTCGGTGTGCTACCAAAGTATGCTATACTACCTTTAAAGTGAACATTTGGTAGGGAGATATCGGTATTTGGGGGCATTTCGATGGCTCCTAAATAATTCTATCTCAGAAAAGTATACAAAGAGTGTTTATGTATGAAATGGGGTTTTCTTAATCGCCGTAGTCTAAAAGCAGGGTTTCCTTATACAAGGGATCAAAAAAGGTGTATTTTAGTATACAACTCTATGGGATTGTCTCTCTGAGTATTCGGTGAAAAATTATAATTACTCTTATTTATAAAAAATGAATAAACAAACCTATTTGTCCTTGGGTAGCTGTGATAGCTGCAGTAAGAAGAATCACTGCCGGTAAAAATGACACCGAAAGACTCATTTTTGCCTGCAAAGTTTTATGTTCCGTGCTGAGAAATGCAAGACCAAAACGCCAGGTCGACAACCATATACTGTTCACACTGGTGATATAGGTTTCTTGCACATTACCAACGCACGGTTAAAATCGTCATACGACTTTGAAATAACTTGACATCTTCTTTAACAACGCCTTCTTTTTATGGAATGGTTAATGATTGGACAGTGTTCAACAGTCCAAAGCAATAAAATATATGCATTGATTAATATTATTTTAATCACCATAACCTGCCCAAAGTGGTTAAACATTAACGTTTGGGGGATAACCCTCAAAAGTTTAGACTTGAAATTCGGCGCGATATACATAGTGACTCCGACGATCGATGTTTATCTAGGCCCTTTGTATTTATTTTATTTCTTATATTCAGTCACATTTTAGGGTACATAATATTGATAAGGATCAGAAATATCATTGATTCATTTTGGTCTTAAAGGTACTATCATACCTTGGTAGCATACAGATTGGTCTTAAAGGTACTATCATACCTTGGTAGCATACAGATTGGTCTTAAAGGTACTATCATACATTGGTAGCATACAGATTGGTCTTAAAGGTACTATCATACATTGGTAGCATACGGATTGCTCTTAAAGGTACTATCATACATTGGTAGCATACAGATTGGTCTTAAAGGTACTATCATACATTGGTAGTATACTGAGAAAGAAATCTTCATAGATTTGCCTATAACTTACAGGGTATGAAGATGGTGATGGTAGAAACATACCGTTACATTTTTTTTTATGCATGGAATGCTTTATTTATCCAGAAAAGAGTAAAACGAATGACCAAAATTATTTTTGATCTTTTAGAGATAAAACATTTAAAGGTAGTATCATACTTTGGTAAGACACCAAAACAGAAATGTTCACATATTAACGTATAACTTACAGGGTATGAAGATGATGCTGGTAGAAACCTTCCGTTAAAATTGTTCCGCCTGAAATGGTGTATTTTTCAGAAATTAGTAAAACAACGACCGAAAATCGTTTTCATCTTTTAAAAGATCAAAAATAAAAGAGAAAAGTCTTAAGAAATACTGTGGCCGTTTTTCGCTGTTTTCTCAAAAAGTGGGCACCGTATGGGACTGAATTTTTCACAAACTTGACTATTGCTGTATCGTCCTTTATATTTTTGCCCATGAATCTGTATTTCTTTGACAAAAACCAAAGTATGATATTACCTTTAAGAGAAAAGAACTTTTTTGAAAAATACTGTGGCCGTTTTTCACGGTTTTCTTTTTAAAATATATTGAGTGCTTAACTTTTATTAATGAGGTCGGCGGACGGATTTTGGGACTATTTACTGGGGTGCACCCTTGTGTTCGACTCAAAATACCCAAGTTCAAACAGCGCCCTCCTATTGTGTCTGCCATACTTCGAAAGGGCTAATTGCGCTTGTGATCTGCTCATGGTCTTCATGGCTCTTAAAAATGTTCTTATTCATTTTAATTTGTGTGATATGGCGCAGACTAAATCCAACCGCTGAACAGTACACCTAGCAACGGGAAAAAAAACATTTTAATCCACGGGAAAAGTCTCTCAAGTCACACTTCATTAACTCGTTCAACTTTGAAACAATCTCACTCTCTTGGAAAAATAATTCATGATAATTTAAATCATTTGTCATTAATAATGTCAACGATTGTCCATTGGGTGTGGTCAGTCTTGACCGACTCAAAGCTTTTGACAATGTGTAAATCACAATAATTATATAAATGTCCCGAGAGCCATTGGATTCAGGGATAATTTCACTTTCTATCTTCGCCTTTTATACAATAAAGTAGAGTGTACACTGTCAGCATTTTCGGAAACAAACTCGGTAACCTTGAAAATGTTGTCATATACCATTTTAAAGAGAGCATTCACTTCAAGCATCTAGTTTTCTGAAAGCATACCATGTTACTAACATGATCAGTATTTTATTAAAACGGTTTTCGTAATATGAACTTCCTGGTTAGTGTATATAGATTGGTAAAATCGTAACCATTGCTAAAATCATAACCATTTGCTAAAATCGTAACCATTGCTTAAATCGTAACCATTGCTAAAATCGTAACCAGCTGATATGTTTCTTGAGGTATTCAGCTGCAGTTCCCTCCACGATGACAGTATTTCAGGGCATTTTATTTCACAGAGACATTTGAATATACATTGGATATAAACTTTATAGCTTTCACACAGAGCTGAACAATTTCTTTTCTTGTACGTACGTTACTCATGCTTGAGTTAAACCTTTAACTTTTGTTAAAAACCTTCCCTTTTCTTTTCATGAACAAATATTATATACAATTTTACTGACCTTTGCGTCTGGTTTATCCCAGTAATTATTGCATATTGTTCCCCATTCGTCGCGGCTAGCTCGATAATCTTAAAATCAGGGTGAAACTCAACCGATTCTAAAACATTCTTCTATTACGTCAAATTTGACGTCACAGTAAAATAAGTCGTTTATGCCTGTAATTAATTGTAAGGAAATATTTTCGAAAATGTGTTCCTTCTATATGCACATATTTTATATAATTCTTCTGTTATCCGAATATAGAAGAGTTACGTGTCAATCATGTTAATGGGTCACCACGGTAGGGGTTCATACCCATTACCCAAATCAAAGTGAAAACTGTACACACAATCGTACTTCATCCAACTTCCAAATCAAATCTTATACAAAAACTACAATATGCTCAAGATTGTCAGCAATAATTATGCCAAAATGATAAACATCAATTCTACATAACGTTAAATGGCAATGCGCATGGTAGGCCTATTTCTATTGTATCAAATCCAACAATTATTCATAAATCTGTAAAAACAATCTTTATTCTTGAGGAGAACATTATTACACATTACCTTACATACCAAAAAGGGTCCTTAGAGTTTTTCAACCTTTATCTGACATTAAGAATAAACCCCTCAAAAAAAGTTCTGGAACTCATGTTTGACGGATGATATCTGTTTTGCTACTAATCTATCAACGGTAAAACTGGTATCATTGGAAAGCGTGATTATTCCTCTTTACAATGATGTGTCATATGTTGTGATTATGTAATCATGGAATATGCATTTCTTCTGAATAAAGGGCAAAGTCAGAAGTGAAATGTTGCAAAATTCAAATGAGAATACACCATGTCTGGACATGAGCGCATCAACACCAGGCGCGGTTATGGGGGGGGGGGGTTTAGGGGGGCTGTAGCCCCCCAAAATTTTGTCTAGCCCCTCCAAAAAAATGCAAGTGAAAAAATAAAATTCTTAAAAATACTGGATTTTTGCAGTTATTAAGCGCAAATTACATAAAAAACGCGTTGTGTGGGCTATAATGTGCATGTTTTTCGACCCCTAATAAGACATAGCAGAAGCGAGTGTTAGAAGAACCCAAAATATTGGGTCTTCTAGCCCCCCCCCCCCCCCCCAAAAAAAATGGCTCTTCTAGCCCCCCCAAATTTTGGCTCTAGAACCGCGCCTGATCAACACCATTCATCAAACCCTCTCCATTCTCGTGACCATTGGGAATTCACTACTGAAAACAACGAAATTTGCAACATTTCATTTTTGACATTGCTGCATATTTATTAGGACTGTACATTCCACGATTACATTAGCATAACAAATGACACATCATTGTAAAGAGGAATAATCACGCTTTCCAATGATACCAGTTTCAAAAAAGATATCATCGTCGATCATACTTTGAAATTTCGAAGACAGGAATATTATCGTCAGTACGGCTGAGGCAACTGTACGAAGATTCTGGGGTTGGTTAGCATGCCATGTGTCAATCAAATCGTTTCATTCCTTTGTAAAGGATTTCTCAAAGGGTGGGCTCCGATCGTTTGCAATATCAATGTCAAGTTGGCATTTGCAAGCTATGAAATGCTGATGAATAGGATCTAGATTACTACCGGTATCTAACTTAATATCAAAGAAATCAGTCCTCAGACGGGTGTCGTTTGGCGCATATAGACAAAGTGTCACCTCCTCCAAGACAGTGTGATATCCCCATTGACCCATCTTCCCTCCCTCAGTATCCTTCTAAACATTGTTAAAAGAAAGACCTAAGAGAAAATATTGCTCTGCGGGGACCCGTAAGTGAAAGTTACGGGTGCGTATACAATTTGTGTGAAGTGGTATTCACGAAACACCATAGAGTTCCCTTAGCGGACCCGCATTCTGCCGACACCCGCAAGTGAAAGAGCGGCGATCAGTGTGACCAAAGTATAGTAATTATTCAATAGAATGACATAATGTACTCTACATAGCGTACAGTTATGTACATGTACATATACTGAAATGCATGCTGAGTGACAATTATATTCATAGGTGTCGATCGGGGGGGGGGGGGGGGTATATCCCCCAAGATTTGAGGTGGGGTGATGGCGTGATGTATTATCATCCCCCAATATTCCGAGGTTGAATGTAATTATTTTATAACCGACAAAATATTTGAAAAAATGACAAAATAGCATGCTTGGAATCAAGAAAGACAAATGTTACTCTTATACTATGTTTAATTCTTCTGAATACCGTTTTTAAATGATCTAAATTGCGACTTTTCGAGGGAGGGGGTTCCCCCCTCTCCCACCCCAACTCTCAGCTAACCGAAACTGAAAATGGGTGCCCGTATGTGTGGCCGGGGCTAGGGTATTCGGTATAGATGGTGGGGTCGATTCGGCCGCGCTACCACTTCCATCCAAATTCGCTGTCTTCTTTCCTTGACAAGGAGTCATTTACGGTGCCTACCAAGGTATATTTGCCTTTCATTTGGACCCTGGAGACCAGTGGCGCACCCAGGGGGGGGGGTGGGCTCGGGGGGCTTGAGCCCCCCCCCCCCCCCCCAAGAGGGTCCCTGAAAAAAAAAACGAAAAAAAAGAAGGAAAAAAACGGAAAAAAAAGGGGGAAAGGGAAAGGGAGAGGAGGAAGGGGGTGGAGTCACAAAATGTTTTGTGGGAGAAACATTTTCTTTGAGCCCCCCCCCCAAGACACAATCCTGGGTGCGCCGGTGCTGGAGACAATCCACGGAAGTTGCGGGATCCTTGCGGGAACGTCTGGGGGACCCGCAAATTTCCGCGTGGTTTGCGGACACACGCAGATTTAAGGGTGTTTCGTGAATAACACGCAAGTGCTTGCGGGACGGTTGCGGGGAAGTTGCGTGCCCGTAAATCGTTGCGGGTGCTTTGTGAATAAGGCCCCAGGGCCGATTTCACAAAGCAATACAATTAATCTCAAGTTTGATTTCATCTTAAGCAACGTGTGATGTCGCAATACAAATCACTATGGTGATAGCGACAACTCATCTTAAGATTAATCTCGGTGCCTTGTGAAAATCCAACCCAGAAAGTAGAATTGCTATCCTCTTTGAGGGCCTACTCCCATGGGTCTAAAATAAATTCATCCAAAGGCCATTGTTACGCCAAATACACTCGTCTATTGTGTCTCCGCTATGAGCTTCCTGTATCGAAATGACATGGAATTTCCTTCTTTTGAGATAATGTTTAGATTTGCCCCGCAGCCCACGCATTGCCATTTATGGAGTCTACAGACAGCGCACGTAAGAAAACCATGGTGATGATGGGTTTTATAAGCATGGTGAAAATAAACTAGGATGGTACACAATGTTGTTGCAGTAGGCGTTCTCTATACCTAAATACTATAATACTGCCAGCGCGAGTTTTAAAGTGTATACATCACACACGCAAGAACTAACACGCCTATGCCTACAATGGTGCCAATGACAATTCCGACAATTGCTCCTGGGCTCAGGCCTCCCGTCTCGCCTATACAAAGAAACACAGAAGAAAACCAAATTATCACAACAAAATTACTCAACAAATTTGGTTTAGAACTTTAACATAATATTTCTAACTATAGGTGCCAATTTCATAGAGCTTCTTAAGCACCAAAATGTGCTTAAAGCTGGGCCGTCCAACGATTTTGAAAAATAAGATGTTCACTTAAAATTGTGTTCACCTAGCTCCAATTAAGGTAAACATATCATTAACCCTCACTATTTCAAGTTTCTTGATGTGAATTTTAAGCCACTTTTTACCGTTCCGCATTCGCCAAGAATAAGCGATTTTTCTCTCGAATTTGCCGGTTTTTTGTTCATTTATATATCATGAATATTCATGTTTTCCTCAAGTTGATGACGTTGCAGAGGGGATTTGCTTTCCTTATGAATATGTTTACATTTAAAAACGCGTTGTGTAGGCTACAGGTGCACGTTTTTTCTACTCTTAATGAGACGTAGCAGAAGCGAGTGTTAAAAGAAGGGTTTAGCCCCCCGAAATATTGGGTCTTCTAGCCCCCCCCCCCCCCACCCCAAAAAACAGATAATGGCTCATCTAGCCCCCAAAAATAGTGCCTCTAGAACCGCGCCTAGCTGCTGCTCTGTGCCAAATGAGATGAACAACAAGATCACGTGATGGCATGTAAGCATTAGTCGCACAATCGCTTAATTTAGGACACCTCCAACATTATAGACCTTCCTTTTGTTTACAAACACTGACATGCTGGTTGGCAATACTTAATATGGGCGGCCAAATGTTGCAAATCATTTCATCTTCTTGACAGACGGCGTGACCAAATTCAACATTTTTACAAACTTTCCATAGCTGTACAAAATCCATACCATCATTGCTAATTGCTTGTTTGTGTCCATTACATTCAGCAATATCTATAGTATCTTACAAGGTTTAAGAAACGTTTTGTTTAAATTGTGGTTATTTAGTATGCCTGGCTTTGACGGCTCGCCATAGTTTCCGCCATGCTGGTTAGCAAACGCTTGGGCCGTGACGTTGCAAAAGAAAGGTCTATAGGGCTGGATATAGCTCACTTTATGTCAAAGTGACCGTAATCCGTTGGGACACCATTTAGGAAGTCGCAGGTTCGAATCCTGCCTTGGACAATTTTCTTTGATCGCTTTTAAATGTCATATTTGAGTTTACCTGCTGGTTCACAGACAACAGCAGCAAGGCCCCATTCACAGCTTGCTGAATGCCATTCATTCGAAGAGCAGTGACCCAGGTTTGTCTCATCTCCTGCACAGTGCATATTGTCCAGAAGCGGCGACAAATCTGATCCTGGGTACCGGCCACCCACTCTGGCCTCGTTCACGTCTCCGTATCTCAGCTGACGACACACCACCTACAAGATGAAACAAGTCCAAGTTTATTTATAAGCCATCATCATTGACAAACTCTTAAAGGTAGTTTCATACTTTGGTATTAAATAAAGACACCAAAACAGAAATGTTCACAGAATTACGTATAACTTTCAGGGTATGAAGATGGTGGTGGTGGAAACATACCGTTAAAATGGGAGACTTTTGGAGAGTCGGTCTTGAGTCAACAGCGCACGCGCACGCACGCGCAATACAACGCGCGCATGCTCACAATTGCGCAAGCATGGTTTGCGCGTGCGCTGTTGACTCAAGACCGACTCTCCAAAAGTCTCCCATTGTTCCGCCTGAAATGGTGTATTTATCCAAAAATTAATAAAACAACGACCGAAAACAGTTTTGATCTTTTAAAAGATCAAAAATAAAAGAGAAAAGACTTAAGAAATAATGTGGTTGTTTTTCACTGTTTTCTCCAAAAGTGGGCACCGTATGAGACTGAAATTTTCACAGATGACTGTTACTGTATCTTCCTTGATATTTTTGTCCATCATGAATCTGTATTTCTTTCATAAAAACCAAAGTAGGATATTGCCTCTAAAGGTATAATACACGATTGGTAAAGGTCACGGACATAGGTGTCGATTTCTTTTCATGATTGGGGGATGATTGGTGATTTTAGTGTCCTATGCGAGGGAGCGAAGCGACCGAGCCGGTGGAGGCTGTGGAAAGTGGGATACCCCCTCTACCAAACCAGGGACTTTTTGATAAAAACAGAGTCGAAAAGTCGCATTTTAAAGCATTTAAAAGCAATACTCAGACGAATTGTTGTATAAATTCCCTGCAAACACTAAAAACAACAAGAATCATGTAATATTTCTATACAATAAACTTCAACCTAGAAATATTGGGGGGATGACAATACACGCCACCTCCACCTCAAATATTGGGGGATATATCCCCACATCTCCCCTGGATCGACACCCATGGTCACGGAACAGAACTCACACTTTTTTTCTGATCCAGCTTGTTAAAATGAAATGATAAGCCAATGGAAATATGAGATTAATCGGACATTATTCTGATTCACGAGAAAATAGCGAAAACCCGACTCAATTTTTCTTATAAAACATAAAGAATGGTTTTGATCTTACCCCGCGTTCAAAACTGTGTTCAGTCTTTGTTTCACTAATTTCTGGATAAATACACCATTTGAGGCGGAGTTTTTAACAGTATGTTTCTACCAGCACCATCTACATACCCTGAAAGTTATACATAAATCTGTGAACATTTCTGTTTGGGTATCACCAATCCTGTACCGTACCTTTAACAACTCTCAAAGGGGTTATGTGGGTTTGCGTGGCAATGTTAAGAAACATCATGTCTTACATTGGCTATACCACTGTTGAAAACAATCTTCGCTTTGTTCCTGTTGTGTGCTACTCATAGAATATGTGATCTTGCTATTATTTTACTCTCATGCCAGTGTTACCATCATTGACGACGTGTCAGGCTCAACTGATGGTTTCTGAATTTCGTCAATGGGGGCAGCAGACAAATCTGTGTGATTTAGTGACGTCAGATGTGGGAGCTTTTTCTCCCATATTTCTGACGTCATGAAATTGCACAGATATGTCTGCTGCCCACATTGACGAAATTCGGAGAATCTGAATTTCGGGGAGCTTGCAGGCTGAGAGAAAAATCATCAAAAAAGACTCTCTTTCTGTGTTCATTGTGAGAGAAATTTTTTTCATGTCAAGTAATAAGGATTAAGTTCTATCAAAATAAAGCGAGGTTTGTCAGTGAGTGTTGGACATCCTCTTTAAGTAACATTGTACGTACCTTGGCGTCTGGTTTATCCCAATAATCCTTGCATATTGTTCCCCATTCCTTGCGGCTAGCACGATAAACCTCCACTCGCCCCTCGTACCAACTCGGCCCTCCCATCAGACGGATTGCATAGTCTGCAATGAGACGTTATAATGTGTGGTGCTGTTTCATATCAGTGCTATCAATTCATTATGAAAACTTAGAAAGCTTGAAATTTTGAAGAAGATTCCAACTGTTTCTTCCATTTTTGTCATCAAGTCGAGTGATATAAACTAGTTCAATCAAGGTATAGTATCTTACTTTAGTTTTTGTCACAGAAATGCAGATTCCTGGGAAAAATATCAAGGAAGAAACTTACAGTCATCTGTGAAATTTTCAGTCCCATACGGTGCCCACTTTAATTTATGAGAAAACAGTGAAAAACGCCCCCCTTAAGTCTTTTCACCGTTATTTTTGATCTTTAAAAGATCAAAATTGTTTTAGTCATTATAATGACTCTTTTTCTCGAAAAATCTTAACGGTGTGTTTCTACCGTCACCATCTTTAAACTCTGTATAAGTTATATGTAAATCTATGAAGATGTCTGTTTGGGTAAGATACCAAAGTATGATACTACCTTTAAAATGCAGGTCCATTGTTGCTTTTGCGCGTAAAACTAAACAATTATATCTCGTTTGAAAATTGAATGTGGATATTATATAGCTGTTACATTAATGACTGAATTGAATGGTTTACCTTCTATAGGACTGCAAGCAATGGCAAGGACGTTTGAGCTGGAGCACTCCGGATTCCTGTCCGACCAGCTTACCGAGCAGTTAATCAACCTCTGCTCGTTCCCGAAACAGATGATGCCGTTCACGGTCACCTCTTCGTTATCGTGGTCGGGGAAAGCGAGGGCAGCATTCTCAGCCCGTGTGGCCATGGCGAACCCCATCTGACGGCAGATGACGGTGGCGTCGAGGATATCCGCGGAGCCATAGCAGATGCCGCCCCACTTGCCGCCCTTGTACACCTGTACTATACCCTCGTAGGGTGAGAAGTATGAATGGCCCAGGAACTTCACATCCCCATCTGCGTGATGGTAAAGCAGGAACGTGAAAGTTGATCTCCATTTATGCGGTAAGTCTGTTCATCATTTCCAACCGCTAATTCAACAATTTCATAACATGCTGCAACTTTCAGCGGTACGTGTTTAGAAGGGCGAACCTATTAAGTGTGGTAACATTTTTTTTTCTCAATTTAATTCTAACATTTAGGAGAGTAGTTTAAATTATCTAGATGAATTAATGTTCTCGGAAGAGGTCATAAACTCCCTCGGTCCGTTTGGCGTTTGACCACGAGTCCTATACAAGTCATGAAACACATTCCAATATAAATAATAAGCAACCGTCATTATGTCTTCCAAACGTTATCACCTCGTATTTTAAACACAAAATGTATTACAATTCATCGAAAAAAAGGTTGTTCTTTTAAATGGTTACAGGTCGACGTGACGCACAAAAACACAATTCTGTCTTATTTAATCTTATTTAATTGAAGGTCATTTGTGTGATCTAAACGCTGGACACCAACTGAAGCATGAAACATAACATAAATTATTACAAGGTCTACTCTTTTTTTAAATGAAAAGACGAACCTCTTTGTCCTTGTGTGGCTGTGATAGCTGCAGTAAGAAGAATCACTGCCAGTAAACATGAAGCCGAAAGACTCATTTTGCCTGCAAAGTTTTATGTTTCGTGCCGAGAAGTGCAAGATACTGACAACAGGTTGACAACTACGATGGTGAAATCAATCAATAAACATGGAAAAACCCTAAATCGTCATACGTGTACTTTGAACATCTCCTCAGAACAACGCCTCTTTTTATTGAAGGGTGTATTGTTGGGCCGAGTTGAGTTGAGTGCATTGATTAATATTTTTAGATGACGTAATCTGCCGAAAATAATATTGTTAAACATAAACGTTTGGGGAAAACCCTGAAATTTTTTGGGCAATACTGGACTTTGTCCTCGACGAAAATGTTTATCTATTTTATTCAGTAACATTGACAGTATGCATGATTTATAAGGATCAACAATATCATTGTTCAGTTTTGATCTAAATAACTATTAAATATTAAAAAAAGGAATCATGTCAGAACAGTATTATTTTCTGTTCAATATCTTACTCTGAAATGCTGTCATTCAAGTGGATGTAGGCTACACTTGGTATACGGTATATTTTTATTAATACAAGTAAAAAACTGCAGCTGCAAACTGCCAAAATTACCCGAAACATATATGAAATGCTTAAAGCTAAAAATCTACATCGTCATACGTGTACTTTGAACATCTCCTTGAGGTCTGAACAACGCCCTTTTTATTGAAGGGTGTATTGTTGCATCTGGACATCCGAGACCGATGTCATAATCATGCCAGCCCATATAGGGCCGATTTCACTAAGCTTTGCGATCATCGCTTAAGCCCCAAATGCATCTCTAAACGCATATCTTGAATGTAATATCATACTATGTTTTGTTTTGTTTTTGGTCACAGAAATGCAGCTTCATGGGCAAAAATATCAAGAAAGATAAAGTTATACAGTCATCTGTGAAATTTTCAGTCCCATCGGTGCCCACTTTTTGAGAAAACAGTGAAAAACGGCCACAGTATTTCTTAAGTATTTTCACCATTCTTTTTTATCTTTAAAAGATCAAAATTGTTTTGAGTCGTTATAATGACTCTTTCATCGATAAATACAATAATCCTCTAAAAATGTTAACGGTATGTTTGTACCACCACTATCTTTATTCCATGTAAGGTAAATCTGTGAAGAGGTCTGTTTCGGTATGCTACCAAAGTATGATACTACCTTTAAAATGCAGACACATTGTTGCTTTTGCGTCTAAAACGTAACGATATCTCGTCTGAAATTGGACGAATGTGGTTATGTGGATTATTACTGTTACATTAAAGGTAGTATCATACTCTGGTCTTATCAAAGAAATACAGATTCATGGGCAAATATATAAAGGAAGATACAGTAAAAGTCATCTGTGAAAATTTCAGTCCCATACAATGCCCACTTTTTGAGAAAACAGTGAAAAACAACCACAGTATTTCTTAAGTCTTTTCTCTTTTGTTTTTGATCTTTTAAAAGCTCAAAAAGATTTTCGGTCGTTGTTTGACTAATTTCTGGATAAATACACCATTTCAGGCGGAACAATTTTAACGGTATGTTTCTACCAGCACCATCTTCATATACCCTGTAAGTTATACGTAAATCTGTGAACATTTCTGTTTTGGTCTCTTACCAAAGTATGATACTACCTTTAAAGAAAGGTATTGACTTTGCCGGGCTGGCAGGGCACCATATCCGGGGACATTCATTTCGGATTGGGCTGCGTCTTCGGCTTGTCTACTTGGGGTTCCTCATGCGGAAATTCAATTGAATTGGGAGGTGGCGCTGTATGGAGTGCATTTTTGTCTTACATCCGGCCCATACCGAATTGTGAAATATATCAATCTTTAATTTTGTTTTTGGCCATTGTACAATTTGCTTCCTTATTTTCATTTTATTCCCCCGATTTGGTACCGTCTGAATAATCGGCGATTCTCTTGTTCCCCGAGCCGAACAACCTTTAGACCTGACTGTCAATAGGCCTTTTCACACGACGCGAAAAAAAAAAACCTCTCAACCATTGAGAAATTCTCTGCGAAATCATACAAAAGTGTTATCGTGTGAAAGGACACCAATGCTTGAGAGTGACTGAGGTCCCTGGTGAATCCTCGAGAGAGATTTTGACCGAGGTCCAGACCCATGAGAGAATTTCTCATTGGTTGAAAGTTTTTATAGCGTCGTGTGAAATTACCTAAATGTGGCCCGGAAAGGTATGGAGGGGCCGGGGTGTGTTTTCCATGGTGGCTGATCTTTTGGCAAGGGTTCCGTCACCAGGGACGATCGTGTATACATGTGGGCACTAATGATTTAATAAGGATAGATGAATGTGGCCTGCGACACAAAGTGACTGTGCTGCTGCATGTGAGTTTGTTTGGCGATTCACAAACTCAAGTGTCATCATGCGCCTGATGCGGAATTAAGTTTGTAAATAGCGCCCTCTTTATCATGTCCATGCTGGGGCCGATTTCACTAACGTTTTGCGATCATCGCTAAGCCCAAATCCATCGCTAAACGGAAAATTCCTACACAAAGTAGCTATCAATTTTCCGTTTAGCGATGGATTTGGGCTTAGCGATGATCGCAAAACGTTAGTGAAATCGGCCCCAGTTGACAGAGAGCTGCTACATACGACCACAGTACATTATGTGCCTAGACTGCGTAGCAAAGTTCACCCATGTTCAAAATGCAGTGAGGAACGGGTATAGTGGGGCTTGGGGCTGCATTGGCTTGGGTTGGGGCTTAGGCTGGGGCTGGGACTGGGGTAGGGCTAGGGTTAAGGCCTTGGACAACCTACTGCATGCTATGACGTTTGAAGTGGGGGGGGGGGGGGGGTGCAAATCCATTCGCCTGCATCATCTCCTCTTCAAAATTGTTTTTAATACATGTGATTTTTTTATTCTTTAATTACTTGAAGCTAGTTGGGTATGACACTTTCGATCCTAGCAGGATCTTTATCGAATTACATGTACAGGTTTTAATTATTAGTTTGCTCATGGAGGAATACCCCCATTCTACTTGTAAACCACTTCTCAAGATTTGTTTGGTTTTTAAGAGGCAGTCCTCACCAGGCGCGGTTCTAGAGTCAAAATTTTGGGGGGGCTAGAAGAGCCATTATTTTTTTGGGGGGCTAGAAGACCCAATATTTTGGGTTCTTCTAACACTCGCTTCTGCTATGTCTTATTAGGGGTTGAAAAACATGCACATTATAGCCCAAACAACGCGTTTTTTTTATG